>JAUJYT010001558.1:0-11179 GCA_033996565.1 Nanhermannia nana
GAAAAACTAGAAATAATTACTAAAAATTAGTAAATATTATAACAAATAAATGCGATGAACTTATACCTAAGTTTAAAAATTTTAAAAATTCTAATAATTGGTGGACTCTAGAAATAGGTAATAAACGCAAAGAAGTTAGTCGTATGAGGCATTCATTTCAACGTACGACTGAACCAATTCTAAGAGAAATTAAAAAAATTGCATATTATAATGAAAAAGCAATTTAAAAAAATGATCAAAAAGTCCAAAATCGAAAGTTGGCGTCAGTTTTGCCACACATCCCAAACCTGGGGTCTTCCCTTCAAATTGATGTCAAACAAACTTAAAGTCGAGAAATCAATTCCTAATTTTCTTAAAAGTGACGCAATTACACAAAAAGTATAGAGGAATCTGTTGCTTACGCGATAGAAAACCTTTTCCCTTTAGATGACATTGAATTAGAAAACAATTTTCATAAAAATATTAGAGAATATGTAGAGCAAAATCCCGAGACAGAAGACGACCCATATTTCACTGAAAATGAATTAAAAGAAGTGATTAATAACTTGAAACCAAATAAGAGCCCGGGTTGGGATCAACTTAATAATGAAATAATTAAAAATATATACGAAACTAAACCTCAACTATTTCTCAAACTATTCAATAAATGTCTAGATTTAGGCTATTTTCCAAAAATGTGGAAAATATCTGTCGTAAAAATACTCGAAAAAAGTACAGACAAAGCATGACATCAAAAGCTATCGACCAATTTCACTGCTTTGCGTTATCGCTAAAGTCCTGGAAAAACTAATAATTAATCGCATTAATCATCACATGTTTAGCAATAACTTACTCTCTAATAAACAGTTCGGATTCACACCACAAAAGTCGACAGAAGACGCTGTCCAACACTTAATAAGTTTAGCACAAAAAACACTAAACTCAAAACAATATTTATTGGTAATACTTCTCGATATTAAAGCCGCGTTTGACAACTGCTGGTGGCCACAGATTTTGAAACAATTAAAGGATAAGCACTGCCCCAAAAATCTCTATAAAATAATAAAAAGTTATTTAAATGATAGGGTTGCTATTATTAAAGTGGAAAATATTTTGAAAGTAAAAAAACTCACAAAAGCTTGTCCTCAAGGCTCATCCCTTGGACCTGGGCTTTGGAATATAAATTTTGATGGATTACTATCATTAGAAACTCCACGAAACTGTAAAATTACCGCCACATGTGATGACACGAAAGTCTTAATATATGCAAAAACTATTAAAGAAATTGATGAAAAAGCGAATAATTTACTTAATGATATTTATATTTGGACTAAGAAAGTAAAACTCGAAATCAATACTTCCAAATCTGCAGCACTTCTCATAACAAAAAATAAAAATTTTAATTCTCCAAAAATTTTTATTAACAACGAAGAAATCAAACTCCAGGATAGCATTAAATACTTAGGAATATATATCGATCAAAAGCTAAAATGGAATAAACATATCGATTATATAACAGAAAAAACAATTAAAAAAATAGTTAAAATACCATTAATAGCCCGAAATACGTGGGGTTTTAGTTATGAATTCTTAAGACTAATGTATACTTCATTTATTGAGTCGTCACTTCTGTACTGTTCGTCAATTTGGGGTCAAAACCTATATAAATATCAAATTAAAAAATTAAAACAAGTTCAGAGACTTTATGCCATAAAATTAATCAGATCTTACAGAACCATATCATATGAGGCGGCGGTCGCAATAGCGGGTATTAAACCCATTGACTTAAAAATCAACGAAACGCTTAAAATAAGTAAACTCAAAAGTGCTAATTGTGAAGAAGTCGGTGGACTTTTTAGTGGCTCTCTAGAGAGGAAAATAAAAGTCTCTCAAAGACCACATCCATCGAGTGCTCCGAAAATAGTTTATGTAAATAGTGATAACTCATCAGTTGATTATGATTTTGAAGTATATACCGATGGTTCAAAAGTTGATACAAATGTCGGCTCAGCTTTTTGTATATATAAAAACCAAATTGAATTCAAAAATGAAATGTTTAGAATCGGTCCGTTCTGTTCTGTTTTTCAGTCAGAACTGATAGCGATTAAGAAGTCAATTGAGTCCATAAAAAGTGAAAGTGAGTGTAACTCTTCTTTAAACATACAAAAAGTATGTATTTATAGTGAATCCCAAAGTGCGATCTCTGCCGTAAAACAAATCAATAGTTGTCACCCAATAGTGTGATATCAAAAACCTAATAAAAAGTGTGGAAAATAAAGTTATATTTCACATAAAGTGGATCAGAGGTCATACCGGTATAACTGGTAACGAAAGAGCCGACACTTTAGCAAAAGAAGCGGCGAATATAGACATCAGTGAATCCATTTATAACTTATTCCCACTTTCATTCGCAAAAAGACACTTCCATTCAGTGACAGTGAATGAGTGGGAAAAACAGTGGAAATTGACATCAAATGCATCACAAACTAAACAATACTTCCCATCAATTAGTGACAGACTTTCCATACAATATCTAAAACCAAACTTCATTCTAACGCAATATCTTTCAGGTCACGGAAACTTCTATTCATATCTGAATAGATTTAAAATAAGTGAAAGTGATTTATGTGAGTGTGGGTTAGCTGTGGAAACACCTCTTCATGTCATTCTTGAATGTGTTCTTCTCAGTGATGAAAGACATCAATTAATTAATGCCATCCATAGATCAGGTCATTCACTGCAAATCAAACCAAAACTCCTGATAAAAGATATATATATTTTTAAAGAATTAAAAATTTTCATAAAAAGAATAAATAACTTATAATTATATTTATTATCTCTTCCTTTCTCTTCTTAATCTTTAAAACAAGACATTTAAAAAAAAATTTTTCGAATCTCTTAATAATTAATTTTCTAAAGAAAAACTTTTATAATTATAAGTTTAAAAAAATATCTTTGTATAAAAACTTCTATTTTGACATTTTTGTAATCCAATGAACAATACTTGTATATAAGGTTTCTGTAGTACTTCGTGTGGAGCAGAAACCGATCTTTATTTACTTCAATAAAATACAATACAATACAATACAATTCTATAGAAAAAGGTAAAGATATATTAAAATCATTGCATCCCAGATGAAGTCTTAAGAAGTACTCGATATAAAGAATTTTATTTTTTCCTAAATTAAATAAATAGATTTAAAACTTTTCACTAAATTTAAAGAGTTACAATTTATTAATTAAAATTGAACATCCTTCTATTTAGTAATATGTACAATGATGTCAAATAAAATCTGCAAAATATTGTATAAAATGTATTATTTTTTGTATTAGTTTATATCTTTATCCAATATTTTTGTAGTTTTTATTTGACATCAATGTACGTTCATCTTTAATAATAATAAAGTATGAATCATTTAATCTTTCCCGATTATTTTATAGCGGTTCACTATTAAGGGGTACTACCGTAATAAATTTATATTTCAAAAATAATTGTTTCAAATCATTTAAAAGTTAAATTCATTTGAAGACTTGGAAAACGTGGCAAAAGAAAGTGGAGTATTTGGTGAACTCTTGCTTAAACATTGCGAGAACTGTCTTTGCGCTCACGAAGAGACTTGATTTAAGAAAAGTTGAAAATAAAATAAAATAATTTCTTTCTAATGTGAAAACATGATTAAGTCTAGGGAGTCATCATTTGATCTGTATTTTAATGAAATTTTGTTATTTAAAAAAAGTATAATAGTCATGTTTATTTTTGACTAGCGAGACCTTATCAGCAGAAGCACAGTTAAATTGTTTTATTTATGTAGAGCTTTTACTGTGTACAAGGAGGGGGCTGTCTAAAGGCTCAAATAATATGAGCCGACAGTGGCTTTCGCCAAAATTATGCAAAATAACTTTCTTTACCTGAAATTTGTGTTCTTAGTTTTTAATAAATTTACCACTTATTTAGGCATAAATAACATAAGTTTTATTTGAGGATAAAATTTTGAATTACAAGAAGAGAATTTTAGAAACACTTAAACATAATAATCCTTTCTTCACAAAAACTCGTCTTTTTATATAAAAACGCTATCTAATCTATGATTTGTGGCCTTTTCGACCGTGCTGCTTAACGAGTTGAAAAAACATGTTAATCATAATGTTCTTTACAAAAGTAAATATTTAAAGATGTCCTTCACTAATTATAAAGTTAAAGTAAACATTTAATAATAATATTTTTCACTAATTATAGAGTCAAAAAAATTAAATTTCACAATATGTAACACAGCAATACCAATGAAGAATTATAGTTTTAAATTTTGATATAATTGCCATTACTAGAGCATTCATTTTTAAATATTTTTTGCAAAGTTTAACGCTATTGTCGCTACGAGTCTAAATATACTTACATAGACTCATAGCGACAATAGTGGCCAACTTTGCATAAAATGCATGCTCTAGCCATTACTCACTAAGCCTCAAATTATTGCTTCTATTTTATCACCCTGGCAATGTTTAACTGATAGCATATACTTAGGCGTTGAAGTTTTCGGCGTAAAAGAAAAGTAGAAATCGGCGATAATTTTTGGGGTGAAATTTTACAATAAATTTCAGTTTAGACCGATTGATTTTTTAAAAATTCATATTAAAAATTCCTTAAAACTTTGAACAAGTTTTAATAATGTCTCAGGCGAGACCCGATTAGCTGCCAATTAATTCGATATTCGAGCCTGCCCTGAGACTTGAGTGTGTATTTGAGCTCAGAATTGACTTAAATTTGAGTTGAGTTGTATTGAGTGGAGTTATAGTTGAGTTCGGATAGCATTGAACCGCGATATCAATGAAAAACAATTAAAGTCTTATAACTTTTAAATAATTAAAATTAAATATAATAAAACACAATTGAATTCAAAATTAACTTTTATTTTAATCACAAAATGTAATACAGTTGTTATTAATTAATTAATGAATAGATGTCTGTTCAGTACTAAAGTAAGTGATGTGAACTGTTTTAAGATAGACTTTAACTGACGTGAACTTATTCAAAGATAATCTATAACTGATATGTACCGTTAGGAATCAAAACTATAACTGATATGAACTGACTGTAAATCAGACTATAACTGAGTTTTATACTGAAAATGAAAAGTATTTATAGTATTAAAAATGTATAATAAAAGTTAAACTAAAATTAACTTATGATTATTGGACTTGAACTAAACTCCGCTCAGCGACAGTGCACCGCCTATAACATAATTATGAAAAACACCTTCAATATCACCATTAAAATATAAAATAGAGTATTTTCTGATTGTCTCTATATTAAGTTTGTCTCTTATATGCACTTTTGCTGTATGATTGTTAGTAATCTAAACCAGTCCAGTCTCAGTCTTTATAAATAAACAAATTTGACAGATGTTTCACAGCTGTAATGACCTTAAAATATGTCACAATAATAATAGGTGTTGACAGGTATCACATTACTAATTAGGTATCCCTTGAGTATCGAATTTCAATATATATTAATTAATACCCTGTATGACGTCTATCTGTGAGAAACGTCCTGAGGTCAGCAAAGTTTATGTTTACTTATACAGTCTGGAACTCCCCTCCCATGTTTTTTGTTGTCCGTAATTTTTTAATGCATTTACTAGTTATTTAGTTTTATTGAATAAATATGTTTTTTCTAACTTTATAACAATTATTTATAAAATATTTGTGAAAACTTATTATCAACAATACTTATTTCAATAATAATATTAATAAATTTTATTTTCTTTAGTGTTGATAATTCTGAATATGTGAATAAAATCTACAAACAATCATATTGTAGAGTCGGTCCTTATTCTGTAGGAATATTAATGGCTTACTTTTATCGCAAATATAAAGACAATATAATTATTTTACCCGTAAGTAAGAACAAATTTATACAAAATAATTTTTCTAAGATTTGAAGCAAGCTTAAATTTATTTGACATGATATAGGGAGGCCAGTGTTTCAAGTCCTGTTTTCTGAATTATTTAATTAGAAAATAGGTTATCTGTTATAATTAATAAAATACGACTTTTAATATAAAAATTTATTAATAATTTGTCAGATTTATACGCAAAGTGATTAAATTTGAAAAATACAAAAATATCTGTGAAAGGCTAAAACAATTTGGACTTCAAAGCGATTTGGATTTTTTTCTAATAAGCGATAGAGATAGAGATCATAACCGTATTTAGAAATATTGCTTTAAAATAATATATGTCAAGCAATATATTGAGATACGTTAACATCTCTAAAGCTAATTAGAGAAAAAGCCGATTCGCCATTAAGTCCATAGCCTTTCACATCTATCAATTAATTTCTAAAACATTTATTATACTTTGACAAAATATATTTTCCGCTTATAATTATTTATGTTATTACTCTAGAAAAAGTAATTTATTTTTTGATCTCATGTTTCAGTTTTATAATAAAACATTTTGGTTAATATCAATATTATTAAACCTGAGCATAACATTTCTGACATTTCCATGGCTTATGGGCTATAGTTATCACAATATTCTAAGTGTTTTATATGCTGCCACACATAGAACTCTATGGTCACTGTGTTGGGCGTATATATTGTTCGCGTGTGCCACAGGTCACGGAGGAGTTGTTAATAAAATACTTTCATGGAAACCATTGTTACCGTTTAGCAAATTATCATATCAGGCATATCTAATTCACAAGGTGATATTGAATAGATTTCAATTTGAAGGTCAAGAACCCACATTCTTGTATTCACCAAACTTGGTAACAAAATTTTTGTTGAATTTATCTTACATCTAAAATAAAGTGTTGTCTCTATTATAAAATTATATTCTTATTCTAATTACCGAAAATTTTTTACATCTATTTATATTTCAATTTAAGAACTAGAATGGGAATTAATACATAGGAAACTACAATAGTATAGATTAAATTTAGTTCAGAAATTATATGTACTCTAAAATATACTGCTATAGCACTGTTAGTTTTTACAGTATTGAATATCACAGTAGTTATCAAAAATTTTGATGCTTCGTAATAACAAAATCTTCGGGCCAGCCCGGAAAAGCCAGACATTTATTGCTAAAGCCAGGATCTGCCAGGCCCGAAATTGGTCCGATGTTATCCTTTCATTGTTTAACTTTGAGCAGATGCTAAAAATGGTCAAACGCCATATCAATACAAGTCCTTTATAATGTAGAATATAATGAAAATAGTTAAATAAATTACTGTTTTTCAAAGGTTTAAGACAATTTTGGCTTAAATATGGTTTTAGGCCATTGAATTCCTATCAAAATTTAATTTCTCAGTTAAATTTGAAATTAATTTATCTTAAATATTGAAACAATTAAATAAGATCTTAAGATAAGATTAAAGAATAGAACAATATTATTAATTGATTGAACCCAAAAATAAATACTTAAGAGAATTATTGTGTACAATGAGTTCAAAACTCAACTGCAAAAATTTTTCTCTATATTTTGGTAAAAAATGCTATTCATATACATATTAACTGATTTGAGTCAAACCAGTGAAAAAACTTTTAATAAGTTTGAAAGTCTTTTGATTGAGTAATAAGTCAATTGATTACTGTATACTAAAAGTAGAAAACTTACTAAAATGCTTATAACTTTTAAACTATTTTTCTTTTCTATTAAGACCCTGAATATCAGACATAATATCCCTTTTCAGTTTCGTTTTGAACCAATTGTATATTGTGTCCCAAACATGATTTTAGGCCAGATATTAAGACTTCACAATTCACTGAAACTCTATCAATGAATAAGCTTATAGTATAGAATTCACTAATTAAAGTGAAGTGAACTAATCATTACTGTTGTCACTTCTCATACTTAACACACATTCATTCATTATCCCTGAACTGAACTAAAGCCTAATTATCAATACAAATACTTATACTCTATCCTTGAATCTCGACCTAAACTAACAGTTTAGTTGTTCCCAAACGGCAGTCGTCGTACTTCTCAGCTCACTATAAAAACCCATGTTTTCTCTATTAAATGGTCAGTCGAGCTTAAGTTCTTATGCTGAGCACATCTCTCAATATGTGCTTATAATTATTGTATTACTGTAATTGTTATATTTGACTAATAAATGCTAATGTGGGCCAATGTCTACATCATTATAAAGTAGTGCAGTGTTCATCAGCTCATACACAGTGCACACTTCAAAAGGAAAGAAAATTATAGAAACAGATTCCAAGTTTACAATAAATTCAATTATTTTTGATTATTATTATAAATTTCTTCTTTACTGTTTGATATTTATTAATGCAATAAAAAATTTTCGCTCTTTTCTCTGGCCAACTTATCAGCACGGGTTGGCCCGACATTTTTGTGTCATGGACCCAGCCTGGAAAAGCTCGATTTTTTTCTAATGTCCGACCGAGCTTTATGTAATCTAATAACTATTTGGCTCTTACTCTATAATATCAAATATAAAGTATAAAGAGATCTAAAATAGAGTATAAACTTGCAAAAAATGAAGTCAATGCTTATGTAGATATGGTCTAAAGGTTAAAACTACCGACATGTTATCGATAGAGCCTGGGTTCAAGTCCCGGTCCCCAGAAATTTGTTTTAATTTTCAAAAAAAACATTTATAAAATACTTTAACCGAAGTGTAATATATACAGTAAAATAACACAATTTAAACCATTCAGGAATTATATTTTATATTATTTGTGTTTTTTTATTTAATATAAGAAAAATTTTAATTTTTTTCATATTCTATTTCTAATCTCTATTTCAGATTTTCATGTTTTCAAAGATAACATTTATAACGTTTGTTTTGAGTTATATCGCGTACCTTATGTTTGAAATACCGTTTACTAACATTGAAAGTTTATTCTGGAGGAGAAATATTATCAATAATGTAAAGAAATGCAATTTTTCCAAAAAAATATCCGTATAAATTTTACAATTAATATGTCTTTTTGCCATATTCTATGATTTTAATGTTAAGAGGTGAGCACTTAAATTTATAAAATTTATATAATTTGTTAAATTTATGTGTTTTAAAAATAATGTCATGATATACTTGTAATTAATTTTATTATATTTTTTTGAAAATTTCGGTTTTATCTCAATTAACATAAATGTTTAGTATAAATTATCTTGTTCTTGAATAACCTATAACCATTTAAATTAAAGGCAAACTAAACCAGACTCTCAAATAAAATATAACAAATTCAAAAATTTCGAATAAACTATAACCAGAAACTAGACATTTTCGGAGAAAATATCTTAAAATTTCGGTTGGAAATTCGGATAAAAAACATCTAAAATTCGGAGTAAATTTCGGAAAAATCGGAAAAATTCGGAATATAAAATTAAACTATTATTCATGAAATTTTGTTTATTTTATGTTTTTTTTGAAATTAGGGAAAAAGTCACTAAAACGAAGACTTGTTAGAATTCTATAGCTTTTAGTCATATTTTAATAGTATTTGGTGCTCATTAAAAGCAAATATAACGCTTGATTTAGTGAATTCATATTAATGGTCAAAGTTTTTTAAAATTACACTTGTGCAGTTAAACAAAACTAGATTGTACTGCTGCATCTTTACTTTAAGTGCAAGCTAGAGGTTAAGTTTGTTAATGTCGTTGAATATGTCTTGCATTAATGTTTTATTATGTGTGTTCCTGAAGTAGTCTTCTATTTCACTATAACAGACATTGATTTTCCTGTTAAATATGTAATAAAACAAAATACTTAAACTCAAACTTTCCTAAATACTAAATGGACTAAACTCACTCAGTATTTACTTATAATTTAAATAAAATTCGTATGATTCTAACATTAAATTAAAATATATCACTGAAAATATTTATATTATTTATAAAATTTGTAATAAAAAATTGACTTATGAATAAACTAAAAATTAAGAGCTTCACTACAAATTTTATTGCATTTTTGCTTATAAGTATATTTTTTCTCATGGAAACTCGGATTTCCGACAATCTCTGACTATTACACAGAACATTTTTTATGCAGAGCACTGCATTTAATAGAGAACTGGTAGTGAATGGAAAAGTTGGTCTTGTGGTCTCTGGTTTGTTCTGGTCTGACTAATAGACCAGACCAACGACTAAACATAAAATAAAGACCAGCCACGAGACCAAAAACTTATGGCCTTCAATTGGTCTCTTGGTCTTCAAATTTATTTCTTCTTAAGTATTTCACTTTAATTTCTAGAAATTCAGCAGAGGTTTTAAATGACTACCCATAGCAGGTGTTTAGAGCCAATCAAATTTCATGATTTATTAAATATGAAATTTGTAAATTTTAATACTTTTGAATAATAAAATTTGTATTATTTTGAAAATTCTATTCCTTTATTTTGTTCACGACCGGGTCGCGGCCAAGACCACAAGACCGACCAAAGGAACCGTCCCAGAGAAGACCAGACCAAAAGACCACGAAATTCATATAAGGCCAGGCCAGAAACCAATGGATTGGTCTGGACCTTTGGTCTTTTTTCATTCACAAAGAACTGGTATATAGTAATACTGCCCTGATTTCGGGTACATAAGTGTGATTTTTTTGAAGAAAAAATTAAAAATCTTTAAGAAATAATGACTGCCGCTTATAGGAAGGGTGTGACTAATGTGTGAAAATCAAAAACAAGTTTATTAAATCAAACTTACAAATGTTTTATTGAAGTTAATGTTATTTTTTTTATTAATACCCTATAAAATCTTAAGAATCTGTTTCTATTCTTCTAATTCGGTTGAGAATTCATGTTTAATATAAAATGCAGAGTTCACTATATTTTTTGAGTCAAATTGTTCTGTTCTGGTTCTGTTTTTCTTGAAAGTTTGAAACCTTAATCAACTTTTTTTCCTATTTATTGTTAGGTTGAATTGTTATTGAAAGAATTGTTAGATTAAAAAGACTTATTCAAATATAAGGGTTGAATGCATTTTTCATGCATCATAAATAATGTGCGACTTATTTGTTGGACGAGCTTTCATAATGAAATTGCGGTTACAGTATTCTCAGTGGTGCGTCTTATGCGCGGGTGAGACTTATATACCCGAAATCAGGGTATTTCTATCAATATATCCCTATACCTGTACTTCAATATTTCTTCAATAATACAGTCAGACCTTTGTATTTTGACACCCTATAATTTCACAAACTGTATAAATTCACACAAATTTGTAGTCCCAT
>JAUJYT010001559.1:0-11174 GCA_033996565.1 Nanhermannia nana
AACTAAAAGAATTTTTTTTAAAAATTATTTGGTCAGCTCGACGATTCTATACACTTGTTTTAAAATTCTATAAAATTAAAAATTTAAGTCATTTTTAGTTGAGCTAATAAAGTGTTAAAATAACAACGGCTTTTATTTAATGCTTTATAACTAAATCAAAATTTTTTGTTTTTTTTAAATATGGCGCAACCTATGAACACAAAACCTTGAAAATGTTCAGTTTAATGTAATTTTTGACAAAGAATCCAAATTTGCAATCCGTTTGAGCATATTTTTTAGTTTTTGCTCTAAACTACAAAACATTCGTTGAAATGTAAAAATGATTCGGGTGATAATGACATCTAAAAGTGAATCTTAGCAGCAAGTTTAAAAGCCAAAATACTTTATTTTAATAGTAGAATATATGATATAAGTTTCATCAAAATCTGCGTGAGTTTATACATCTCAATGATACGTTTGGAAAAAACTTTTATATTAAAATATTTTTGGAGTGAAATTTTTTAAAAATGTATAAGAAAAAGGTTGAGTTTTGACTCAGTGCACATTTTTTGATTTTCCTAAAGCGAAACCCTAAAGCTTTTGAACTTGGCGATTTTTAATGTTAAGCGCTTGAATGTCAAATATTAGGCGTATTATCTAACATGTAAGCCTTTAATAGCATCTATTTATTTACAGTGCATTATAAGATTAGCTTACAATATAAGCTTACTATATATGTAATTTCAAAACATCATAACTTGAAATTAAATATTAATAAAAGCAATATATTGAAAGTTGAAGATTAGATTAGCATTTTGTTGACTTTTTGGGGTTTTCCACTTCAATAAATTTATTAAAATGAATATTATTTTCTATGATTTATTCACTAAATTAAAACTCAGAATAAATCTGTAGAATATTCGTTTGAAAATTTGATATAAAATTTTTATTAAGAGATAAATTTATATTAATTTTAATTAATATTTATTTCAAATATTTTTTGGAAAGACATAAAGTTATTTTATCTGTAAATATATTCTCAAAATTAAAGTGTTATACAGATCGACAAGTTTTTACAAACTTCATAAATCAAAGTTATTTTTGAAAATTTTTAATTAACAGATTTTTATGTAATTTTATTTTTTCATGATTTAGTGCTATCTATAATACAGTACAATTTTAAAGTATATGAGTCTTAAGTGGCAAATGAATGTGTTCTTATATTAGATTATAACTTGATGTCCAGATGTAGTTGATGTGCTCCGTCTAAACCTAATAATTGAATTTTATGACATATATTATGATTTTGCCAAATATACACTTGATTCTGATTTTGATACAGTAAAACCTATAGTTATAACAAGAATCAGCATAAATATTAATAATAAGAGCCTTGAAATAAATTTATACATTATGGTATACATATTTTATAAAATAATTATATTAATTTTGTAAATATTTACTATTGCAGAATAAAATGTTCCTATAAACTGGAATTGTCTATAGTAAACAGTAACTGTTTTTGTATTAAAGTTCTATTTAAGTTTAGTTACACGTTCACAACATCACTGAATGTTAAACTTTCAACGGATTATCGTTAGGAAGTTAAGATGGAAGTAATATAGACGCTATTTGTATGTTAATTATATGAAATGTCATCTTATATTAAAATTTGAATTATATGACTAACCCTTCGTGCCTGTCTTCGTAAACCTAAGAAATTGTTTATTTATTCATTATTTTATTTAAATGCGAATCTAGGAGTACAGTAAGCAATAATGTACAGTAAATTAAATCTTGTTTTTGAGAAAAATCGCTAAATTTGTTCAAAAAAATTGTAATTAACTGAGTTCTCTATTTCATAGCTCTAGTTCATAGCTCTGCAACTTTTCACGAAAATGCAATGAGGTTTCCGTTTTTTGGGTAATACTCCAAATCAAAAAAATAAACTAACGCTCACGTAAGAGCGTAGCATTATTTCAGTGAAATTTGAGTATAATGAAGCAGTACACGTATGGAAACAAAAATCTGACACCCCTGGTATTGGGCTTACTCCCCCTTATGCGTTAACACATAAGGGGGAGTACGCCCAATACCAGGGGTGTCAGATTTTTGTTTCCATACGTATACAATGACATACATGGCAGTACATTGTGCTAACAATTCTTAATACAAAAATTTCAGACGAAAATAATTTACATTTTCGTGAAAAGTTGCAGAACTGCTGCACTGAAGCGCAAAAGTGTGTTTTGGGTGATCCACAAATGATGTTACGCTTACGAGGGGTGACAGGATCAGAACCAATTGTGACAAAGCTTAACATAGGGAGGAAGGGAGTCCGAAAATAGGCATTTTCAGAGTGACATCATTTGTGGATCACCCCTTTTGTTAATTCAATATATAAAACAGTCAAACATATTAACAAAGGATTTAAAAATAAAAATAATCAGAATTTTGATTTCTAGGGTTATTTACTGTTTACGGAAAGTAATTTCCTATGTAAAGGTCGCAAATGCAACAGTGAGAAAAACTATTATATTATAAGCTGATTGAATCGTATATTTATTTGAGTTGATTGAAAGGCTCAAAAATATTGATCGATTGAGTTAACCGAATATTTAATAAAAGAAACCCATATAACAAATAAAACCCATATATCAAATAATTTTTTTAAGTTTATGAATAAATATTAAATAGAATTCCAGAATAAATTCATCTGCAATTTGAAACTTAAACAACTGAGTATTTTTATAACAAACTATTGCACTGTTTCTTGATTTTCATAATATTTCTTTAAGATGTTTAATATTATAGAATATTGATTTTTTACTTATATGGCAAATATTCAATCATCCAAGATCTATTTAAAAAAGATTTTAAAAAATAGTTTAGAACTTGGTTTTTAGCTATTGAATTGACTAATTCGTCATCATTTTTATTAATTTTTTAAAATGTTAAAAAAATTTTGAAACTCTCGACTCTGGTTCGGTTCGTCTCAATTCAACCTCTGGTTAAACACTTATCTAAAGCAGATCTAAAGGTTAATATTGTTTATAATTTTATGATGCGCTCATAAAACTCAGTAATAATGGAGTTTTTGTAATACTTTACCACATGTTAAGTAGCAAGGACCAGAAACTTACATAATGTACCTGTAATTTGATTTGTTTAATTTTAGGTCTCTATCAAAAATAGTGCACTATTTTATTATTATGTGTAAGATATACTAATTAAAGCTCTTTTGAATCAATAAACAATGTGAACAAAAATCTTTAATATATTTTAAACCAAGTTTCGATTTTACATAAATTATCTCTTACTCAGAAAACTAATAATTTATTATTTAGACTTAAATTCTTTCTCTAATTGATTCATTTGTTTTTCTATTTGGATACAAAATTATTTCTATCAAACAAACAATTATTTTTAGTCAGTTAAAGAGTATCTCATTATAAAGAAAAATTTGAAGTGTACTCTATTTTAATAGTTTAATTAATCAATAGAGTTATAAATGGAAACGCTTTATAATTAAGAGAAAGATAACAGAGACTACAACTGTTATTCTGGTAATAACACTAAGAGAGAAGCAATATATCGAATAAATATCTATAGATCTAATGCTTATAAAGACTTAACATTATATCAATAAGTTTAGGCGCAGGTGTAACAGAGGTTATAAAGCTTCACAAATTCAGTTCTTACACAAATCAGTCTATTGGGCACAGTTCTAGACTACAGCTATGTTTCTGTAAAGAGTATATTCTTGCAGTTGAAGCTGAATGAACGTTAGAATTTTTGATGTGCCTCTACTTCATATCGGACTTCAATTTTTAACTCTTACTAACTTTTCTCAATATTTTATATTACAAGTAGAGTAACGTTAACTTTAATATTGTTAAAATTGTATTCATACGTATAAATTGCCTTATGTTCTAATTTGTATTGTAAGAGAAAAAGTTTTTGCTGATATTTATGGCTTAACTCAACTCTAATGTTGTGCTTAATATATTCATAACTAAATTTAATATAAAACAGATTAATGAAAATTATATTAGAAGACTATAATTATGGTTAATATTGTGTTTTGACGAAAAAATTGTACATTTGAGTGATTTGATGAAGTTTTGAATATTTGATATGCATTTTGGATGAGATAGTGCTGAGTGAGCAAAATGGATATTAGTTTGACCACATCTTAATAATTACAGGTGAGAATGGAAAAAATTTTCTCCATTAACCAAAGTTATCCTTCACTTTTGCCATAAAGCGATTCATGACTTGTTCCCATGACACTGGTCTCTACCTCTGTTCTTTTCTCCTCCACATAAGTATACTTTTTTCTGTAAGTGGAGTATTATTCGTAAGGTAGATAATAAAGCTATCTGTCAAACACAAACGCAGTTCATCTCTAAAGTATCACTAATAACAAAGTTTCTTTAACTTTGCCATTACTGATATTTCGCTACACATTCACATTCATATATTTATACATAGCATCTGCTATTTTTCTCTTTTCTTATTGAATCTCACGTTCAATTTGTAAGAAATGATAACATGAGTACATGACTCGTTCATTACAATCGCTTTAACTAAGCTGACACTCGTTTTCCATTGTGTGTTGTATTTCAGGCTTCCAAAAGTTCTCATTTGACACTATCCAGCACTAGCTGTTGCCCTTTTATCTTAATTGCCATACCGTATAACATAATACAACAGATTCATAAAATTTAATTTTAAAAATCCTTTAAATCATTTGAATTGCAATTTGTTCATCAATTGACGAACAAAAATAATCCCAATATATGACCAAAAATTATAGCAAAACTTTGTTAAAGACTTTTGAATTGAAGAGCACTTGTCTTATACGAGCAAATACACAATCTTCGCAACGCTCTCGATCTCATACATTACTTTCTTAGTCTCACATGTCTTTTGTCTGTCTTCAAATCCACTGATAGTTGGTTTCTTATTTTGAAATAAGACATAAGACATATCAATACGAGAAGATGGAAAAGTATATTATTGTAGTGGCAGAGCTTCTAATGGTTATCAGTTGCTGAGTGTTAATAGTGGTTCTATCAAACGGGAAGTGCTATTCCCGACTTAGACCGCTATAATTTGTCAGATTTAGTAAACCTATTATGAGGTGTTTTAGTTGAATACCAACTGTATATAACTAATACTTTCTTTCAAATTATCTGTAGTTTTCAATGAAACCATTCTTCTGATTTAGCTTAATAGTGGTTTACTGCTCTCTTACCATCATATTTAGCAATTCTTCCGGATTTACTGTCTGTGTAATAAAGTGAATACTTTTTTGCGTTAATAAATTATAAACTCTTCGGATAAATGTTCAGACATTTTTCAGATGAGCTCACATTACTAGAGTTCAAATTTAGGGTCAATTTTTAACAAGAATTATATTTAAAAATGATTTCATAAATCGTTTTATATTGAATATCATAACAATTAGCTATAGTATGAATACTAACCGTCTAGTGATTAAAACTAATATGAATTTAAAATTTCAACTTTCATACGAAAATTTTTGGGTTCAAACAAATTAATTTAATGAACATGGGCTAGAAATCAATTTAGAAACCGCTCACTATTCAAAGTCATCTGACAATCAATTCTTTGCTAGTTTTTTCGTCAATATATTAACGAATTGTTTACCCCTTAATGCTTTTTATTGTCGCGAATGCAATGAGAAATGATTGCATTTTCATTCCCTGGAATACTGATAGTAGAGAAACCTGAAGATTGAGTGCAAGAAAAACTGTCGATATGTGATTCTCACTTCCTTAAGTAATTATAGTCTCAGCAGTTTGTCATTGATTGCATTTTATAGGTTCATAACGAATCACGTCTTTATACCATCAATATTTACAAACTTTGTTTCACAACGAATACCAAGATTTATAGGCTAAACATACTCTCTATTGTAATATGAATTACTGCTATCAATACAAAAGTTTTCCATTTGCTACTCACTTGTGAGACAACTGTCGAAAAAATAATATATTACGAGTTATATTAGTTATATTAGTTATGGACTGTGTGGACATGTATTGAAGTGCTACTTCTGTAGCAAATTTTGCTTTCTTTTCATATCGATATGATTTCATATTTATGAGGCTCTGAACATCGATTGCAAACAAAAGTCAGTCCAGCCTTTATTTCAATCAATTAGTTTTATTTAATAGAATAAACTTTACTTAAATTAGGTTTCAAATTGAAAAGACTTATAAATAAACATTATTTTATGTGATTATGCAATGAAGCATCAAGAATTGAAATTTAGCCCTCGAGTATGGGCTCAGATGGTCTTATTGAACTTTATGTTTAAATAAATTTTTAATCTGTTATGATTTTATTATACACTTACTTAAAGTACTAAATTATATTAAGACTAACTAATGATATTACTCCATGATATAAGTTATAAAAAGAAAATTTTTTTATTTAAATTTCAAATTTTGCTTTGCATTTAGAACATAGATTCCAATGCCATTAATACATATAAACTTTAAGAGTCATTTTCAACAAATTTTATTCCACCAAAACCATCACCCATAAATAATTGTTACCATTAAATTTTTGAAAAATTTACTTTTCTTACCATAAATTATAGCTTAGCGCAAGTTTTACATTAAAACTTTTATATAATGATTAAAAGTTTTGATAAAATTAATTTTCAAAAATGTGTGATCAAGAATCATGATTTCGTTATAACTCACAAAATTACTTATAATAGGTTCCATTTTAGGTTCCATTTTAGGTTCCATTTTAGGTTCCATTTAATTATGTAAAAATAGAAAATAGTTTTTGTTTGTTTAATTGTCTATTTGGAGTTTATTCTCAAAGAAGGAACAGAAAATCTGCCAAAATAATTAAAAGATGCTTTAATTAATATACCTTTATATGCAATTTTATAAAACTGCTAAAAAATAACATTTTTGTAACCAAATAATCGTTCAATTTTTAAATGTTCTTTAGGCGCAATACTAAGTTTAAACCGAAATATAGGACTTTTTTTAGTAAAATTATTAAAACTTCAAAAGTTCATCCCATAATTTTACAAGAAGTTCTTAGTAAGAGGGAAACCAAGATATTTTGTATACATCTTAGGTGTCATCCATAAATTGTGTTACGCTGATTCGGGTTGGTAGAAGTCAAGCTTTAATGTAACCAAAGCGTAACATAGAGAGGGTGGGTATCAAGAAAATGCAAATTAAGCGTAACGTATTTATGGATGATGCCTTAAAAACTAAAAGGGAAAACATATGAAATCTTACTTCCACGAAAAGCAAAGTACGGAATAACGGCGGACACAATTTATTTTAAAAAGGTGTTATTTTAAAAAGAAAATAAGACCCAGAGAGTTGACCCAGAAATGAGAAAAACTATAAGTAAATTAGTAAACAAAAGACAAATTTTTTGTGCCTAATATTGACGACGAATTTTCAATAATTCTATCGGTTTATCGCTTGCGCCGAATATTAACGCTGAAAATGGCTCTCACAATAAGCCGAAAAAACGAATTCACTAGTTATAGCATATAATTTATACATTAGAAGTACTACCTGTACTATAGGGAGCAAAAGTATTTGTTAAACTAAACGCTATATGAATTACAATTAGACTATATATCAGGGTTTCCCATAACTTTTCAACATTCGGGCCATAAGAACAAATTTTAAGACCCAGCCAGAAAATTAATTGATAAAAAATTTATTATTTATTGCGAGAATAAAAGGACAGGTCGTGAAATTGTTATCCTAACAGGAGTTTAGTTTAGTTAAAGATTTCTCATATTATATTAATATAGCATCTCATAAAATTATAACTAAAGTAGAAACCATTTTGACTCGCACAATTTTTGTAGCACTTAATCAAATAAAACAAGGTAGGATATTTGTAAATTATTTTTGAAGATTAAAAAATTTTTTGAATTAGAAAAAAATTCGTGTCAGAAATTCATAGTCACATAAATCTATACACGAATTATACCTCTTACTATTCCATTATCAAGCATTGGGTTGTTGAAATTTAAATGAGACAATGCCAACCATAAGTGTGATCCTATTTATGGTAGGGTTATCTTAATCTGTTGGTCTCTATGTCCTTTAATCCGTAAGACTGATAGAGGCTGTCAGCTAAACAAATAGCCTCAATGATGGACATTAACATTCTTATAGTTTTGAAAATTCTTTACATGGGACCATAGGTTTCCAAGAGGTTTGCAAGTATGTGCCAAAAATGTTCAGAAAATTTTAAATGAACGATTTGGACAGGTATTCAAAAGAATTTTTTATGCTATTGATAACGGGGGAAAACGCCTGTATCAAACCTTATGATCCCTATTCAATGCTCCCCAGGAAGGAGTGGTTGTTTAGCGCATAGGTTTTCAAACTTTTTTGTTCCGTGGCCCCCTTAGACAAATTTCAATGTAAAAGTAAATAATCGATGGCCCCTTTTTATAGAAGCTAATGTTAATTTTTTTAATCCCATGTCCCCAAGGGGGCAGTGGCCCCCAGTTTGAAAAGCGTTGGTCTAGCGGTTCCAAGCCCTTAAAGAAATCGAGTCAAAAATCATCTTTTTCAAAGTTTTTGCTACAATTTTCTAGACGCTGAGAAAATTTTACTAATAAACTACATTGAGCATAAACAATAGTATACTGGTGTTTAATTTGAATGGATATTGAAATGATTACTTGAAAATATTGCATGGTACAGTAGATCTTTCAACCCTTTATTAAAGCTAAAGATATACTATACTTTTAGACTTTCAAGTCAGGAGAAATATTGAATCAACTTATATTTAATATAAAATTTTTAAAATATTTTATATTAATTTTAAAAGTTCCTACGGGCCTAAAATATTTGCTTTGTGGGCGGCCTTATGGAAAGCTCTGCTATATATTAATTAAGGGATACACTGAAAAAATAGTTTATTTATAAAATAACATGAAACAGATTTTATACTTAATAATTACTCAGAATAGTAATCGTACCCCGCGTTGTGTGTTTCACGTTAATGAAGTTAAATGATTCGTTGAAAGTTAGATATTAAAGTAATCTCTCTATTTCATGAGCGCTAAAATGTATCGCCAAATACTTTTGCTGCCGATAGTGCTTGCATTTGAAAAATGCAAACTATATTTTAAGGACATAATCAATAAGTAAATAAATATGTTATTAATTTAAAAGTTTTTTAAATAGTAATGCCTTTAACTGAATGGACGAAATGTCAATATTTGTTTGATTTTATAGTAATCAGTAGTGAAGAGCATAAGCATAAGCATAAGCATAAGCTCTATTTTGGTTGTCTGTCTTTGAGCTTATAAGCTCGGGCTATGAGATGGGAGAGCAGCTCAGGCTGAAGCTCAAGCTCAAAATAAAACAAAAACTGTATTAACTGTAAAATAGTATTGAATATTAAACAGCTTCTCATTTGTTTGCAAAATAGGTATCAAATTGAATGGTGAAATGCATTCCTGAATTATGAATTATTGTTTTCAAAAATAATTTTTTATTTTAATTTAAACTGTTTAACCTTTAACCTTAGAATTTTAAAAATAATCTCAGCTCAGACCTAATGTGACAGAAGCGCAGTCAAAGATCAAGAATTCAGAGCTGCATTAAGAAGCTCGAGCTTGAAGCTCAAGATTTCGGACCAATGCTCTTCACTAGTAATAAAGTTAAAATCAGTGCCCAAACCAACAAAATTTCGTGACAATTCAGTATAGGTTAGTGCCTATACTTCGCTAAATAAATAACTATTATTGTTAATAATAAACTGTTTGCTTAAATGTCCTCAAAAAGATGTAATAGCTCTCAAAGGCTCTAATTTTGTATTGCATTCTCCGTCACATTAAAACCATAAATCCTAGTCTTTTGGCATTCGTTAAAATGTACAGATTTTAAAGTTTTCATATCAGATATACTGTCAAATATTTAAAGGTTTTGTTTTTCATCTGAATCTTTATTTTCTGATAAAACTTAAACTTTATTTTAAATGATAAAAGAGTATTAAATAAAGATAATTGAAAACATTTGATATATTAAATATATGTCTTGACTGAGAATTTCTTAAAGAATATATTTAAATATAAAGCTAATACTGATTATAACTCGGAAACTATTTGCTCAAAACGCGTGAACTTTAACTGTCATTCTATTGAACACAAATGTCATAAATAAAGCTTTACTTATCAATAAAGCCCCAAAAATGAATAATTGACTTAAATAAATGAACTCATACAGTAGTTTTAGTGATAAAAATGTTACAATTACTTTAGGTTAAAGAATAAATAAACATATGATTTATATATTCATTTTATTTCATAATTTATATTATAATTATTTGCAATTTTATTTATATCGTTTATATCTAGTGTTTGGTTTAGGAAAGTTCGGTAAAGGATATGTAGACATCCTTTTGTGTGTTTAGATAGTTCTTAACTTACAATAATAGTTGCAATTAGTGTTGTATCTATTTTTGGAATAGGAATAGGAATACAAATTGAATTCAGGAAAAGGTAACGATGTTGACGCTCGCCCTCAAAGGAAAAAAGGTGAGAGCACTTGGTGAAAATGAGATGCTAGGTGCTCACTTTTTCGAGGCAAGAGAAGAGGGTTTATCGAGAGTCAAGTCATTTAAGTTAATGAATATACACTATTTTCAAAAAATTGTATTATAAAACTATCGAGTTTTAACTTCAATAGACTTTTTTGTACATTTATTTAATCTCAACTTTTAAAACTAAATAATTCATAAATATATACAAAAATTAAATGTTTTTTTGTAAAAAATTAAATAGAAATTAATAATTTTTATTCCTATCCCTATTCTTGGAACTGGAATAGGTATAGGAAAAGAATTTAGGAATAGATCCAACACTAGTTACAATTATTGCTTATTGAGTTAACTCAAATATTTGAGTTTAACCTAAAGTTAACTTAAACTCAAATTAATTATTTTATGAAACTTAAACCTAAACTCAAATACATTTAAAATTTGAAACTTTAACTTAAACGAAATAAATAAATGAAATTTGGCAAACAATAAAACTTAATATCAAATCATTTGAATTTTTAAAAACTTTAACTTAAAATAACTTAAATGAGCAAATTAACAATGAAGCTTAAACTTAAACTCAAATAAATTCAAAAAAGCACTAGTTACAATTG
>JAUJYT010001560.1:0-11171 GCA_033996565.1 Nanhermannia nana
AAATAATTGCAAATAATTAGTGTTGCAAAATACTAAATTTAGTGTCTTCAGAGAAAATTTAGTAAATTTTTCATAAAAGCAGATTAACAAATAAAACAGTTCAAAAATTGCTATCAATTCTATATAATACTAGTTATTAAACAAATAATTTGAAAAAATTTTATATTTGAGTTGAATTATCCCTAACATAATACTAGGAATTAGGGAAACATAACATTCTAGGATTATAACGTACAAAATTTTAATATTTTCATGTATTTTTATATTTTATACTAAATCTCGTCCAAAAAACTAAATTTGGTGCTCTGAGAAAATTTAGTAAATTTAACAACGCTAAGGGTAAGTACAATACTGTATTATATGATAGGAATATTATATAAAAACAGTTTTCCAGAAAGAAGGCGTTTATCGCAGACAACCCATTAATTATTTGTTTTAATTCATGTTTTTGGGCCCAAATACAATCTCATAGACATGAGTATAAACCCCTTTTCTCTCATAAAAATTATTTATTTGTTGTAAAACAATCGATAATATGTTTACCTTATTATTGATTTAGTGTTTGACTCAATTCATAGCGATTTTGAATTATTAGTTAATTAAAAGTTTTAAATATATCGCACAATTTATTGCAAAACATTGCGATTCATAACTCATTTGTCATTATTTGTGAACAAATCGAATAATAGGAAAAAATGGTAATTACTGTGAATGAAAAAACATATTATGATTATTAACATAATTAATATTTATATTGTATGTACAGTTAGTACTAGTGATGGGCGACACTCACATTCCATACCGATGTCATTCACTTCCGTCTAAATTCAAGAAACTATTGGTTCCGGGACGTATTCAACACATCCTCTGCACCGGCAATCTGTGCACTAAAGAATCGTACGATTATCTGAAGACTTTGGCGACTGACGTGCATATAGTTAAAGGAGATTTCGATGAAGTACTCATTCATTCATTTCTATATACAATTATATTATATTTACATTCAATGACTCATTCATTGACACAATGATTCACACAAATAATGATTAACTAATGAACTAATGTATGAACAGAACAGCAATTATCCGGAGCAGAAAGTGGTAACAGTTGGTCAGTTCCGAATCGGTCTCTGTCACGGCCATCAGATCGTCCCGTGGGGTGACTCAGAGAGTTTGGCTCTCATTCAAAGACAATTAGACGTCGATATACTGATCACAGGACAGACACATAAGTTCGAGGCCTATGAAAGTGAAGGCAATTTCTATATAAATCCCGGTTCAGCCACAGGAGCCTATACTGCACTCGAAAGGTTTTATTTGAATATAAGTTTATGAGTTATCACTAATTGTCATTCCAATCAATAGTAACGTAATTCCTTCGTTTGTCTTAATGGACATCCAGTCGTCGACTGTCGTCACTTATGTCTATCAATTAATTGGCGATGAGGTCAAAGTCGAGAGAATTGAATATAAAAAATCATAAATTATTAGTTATTTAGAAAATATTTATTTTATATGGTATCTAATCAAATAATAACTGTTTAGCTTTTGCTCTCTTTTTCTTCTATTCTAAGACTTCTCTTTAAAATAAGTTCTAACCTATAATTAATAACCATATTTTGTTTTGCTATTCATTATCTTTATCCTCGAATTTGTAAGATTTCTATTTTTACATTTGTTTAGAGCTTTAGAATTGTCTTAAATCACAAGAATTAAAAAAATAAACTTATTTTTTGTTTGGGAGACATTTCCAATGCTTTAATTGTTTGCAATCAATTTGGTGTTAATTTTGATGATCAAACACAATAAGTTGTTTGTGTTGAATGTATTGCTAAAAGTATTTGATTAGATATAAACTGATATAAACTTATTGTTAAAAATATTTCTAAAGTTTTGAGTTGAGTCCAGTTTTAGATATTTCTATTCAATTAAATTTTTACATAATATTAAACTTTTATTTAATTTTTTTATTACACAAAAATAATTTTTTTTGCATTCAATCTTCTGTTCTATTTAGAGTTCTCGTTAGGCATGACATTCACTTCTAAGTTAGCCCTTAAGTGCCCAAAACTCATAAATTTTTAACAAATTTTAAATATTTTGCCATTGGGATCAAAAAAAATAGTTGAGAGGGCCGTATGTTGGGTGACAATGGTCTAAATAAAATACCGCTTTTTCTATAGCGTTGCAGTCATTGAGATACACATTATATTACAATTAGATTAGAGGGTCATATACAGGTAGATCAATGCCGTACCCAGCTATGTGGTCAAGGGGCCCCAGTCTCCCCCCAAAATTTTTTCTGTAGGTCTGTAGAAAGGAAAAGTGAGATTTTTTTCTATTGCTGGCCCCCAACCAAAAATTTCTGGGTATGGTACTGACCGTGAGATAGATAAAGAGTTAACTCTAAATTACAAGAAACAAAGCCTTATGGGCCTCACGTATTGGGCAAACTTACTTATTTTTAAATTCAATAAAATTAATTGATTATAAGTCAACGATTTTTTAATAGACATTACCTTTGAATAAACTTTGATTTGGAAAAAAATAAGTTATAACTAATATTGTATAAGAAAATATTATTTAAGACTACAATCAACTATTGCTTCAATGAACTAATTTTTTCTAAGAATGTAAAGCAAAGAATGTAAGTATTTTTTAAACTCTAATAATAGAGCCTTCCCTACAGCCCAAAGGGTTAAGGGGGTGACTATCAGCACAATGGCCTGTGGGTTCGCGTCTAAACCAAGACCAACTCTCTTCTGACTGAGTCAGCCGAAGACACTCACAAAATGTGATCCATAGCAACACTTTTACAATTTAGACAATAGAATCAATACAATAGTTTATAAATAAAAATTATGTTTTAATTTCAATTTTGTTGTAATTTCAGTTCTAATACAGGTATTATTTCAAAAATAATTTTATGTCAAAGTGTAGTAAAAGTTTTAAATTTTCAGACTTAATTGTATTAAAAATGGATTAAATAGTTACAAAAGCAGTGATTGATTGTCAAATTAATAATATGAACTCAATATACAGGTAATGATTAACAAAAACATTGATTAATAAAATAAAAGGCAAAAACATATTATTCATTATTCTTATACGAAACACAAGCTTTCACTTTATGAATATTAGTGGAAAAGCTCCTCAACTCGACCTGTTCTGCATTTGGGATCAAATGTGGATTAGAGTCAGACCATTCACTTGAAGGCAATTCTGTGTTCTTATCTGTAAATAATAACAAATCAAATGAAAACTTTCCCTCCAATAGAGGCAAAAACGTAACGCTGGCTGTGATTTGTCGGATCACATCTCGGATCCCATTCTGCACTTCTTTTGTGTCAACAGATCTCGAGTCGGAGTGAGTGATGGTTTGGTCGGTGTCGACCACGAACTCCCACCTCTCGACTGTCTCTCGTGTCTCGCAGTTGACAATCACCAAAACAATTCGGTGAACACTTTTATTGAGCATAAAGTTCTTGAGTTGACTCAAAATGATTGACAAATAATTCTTAAGCTTTTCATCGCTTGTCATCAGTAGAGTTAACCCATATTTTTGCGAATGAATGAACTGTTGGTTAACAATAAATACAATACATAAACAGTAATCAAATTGAAAGAAATGAATAAAGAAATGAATAAAGAAATGAATAAAGAAATGAATAGATGTCATACTCGATCGGATGGATATAATCCTCTTTGATATAGAATACTATTAATCCCATAATCTATTTATAAAAGCGTTTAATTGTTTACTAAATAATCATTTATTGAAGTAATGGTTAAACACTTACTGAAGAATTCAGTGACGATATCGACCGAACCCTTGAGTGTAATTGAATTACAGGTTACTGTATTTGAAGTCATATTCGATTTCAATGTTTTAGCGCTTATTCAAAGATTAACTTCTTTTGAGATCATATGAAATGAGACAAAACTAAAGTAAAGCTGACATAAGTGGCGACTCATAACAGATGAATCGCTCAATTGTACTGTAATTGAACTCTATTTTCATATATAGTGCTCTAAAGTCACTCTAGTTATGGTTTTTTTCATTTCCTAAAATTCTATTGAGAGCTCATCTATTGGTTCAATCAATTTCTCGTTTTAAATATGAATATTTGGCGCATATTTTAAATATAATTATGGTCATTAAGTTCACGTCTTGATTGTCTGATTCCGTTAATTATGTGTGTTGTCTATCTGTAAAAATATGACTTTTATTTTAAAGACAAAGATTTACACAAAAAACTAATTTAAAATCCACTTTAAAAGACATTTAGATTAGAGCCCAACTTGTATCGGATTACAGAACTTATAGGGTATAAGTGCAAAACAGAACATATGGCTACGGAACCAATGGTTTCAAATGAGCACATTTTAAGTGATCGGAACATTTTAGAGAATTAAACTGTTAAACGATAGTCAGACCATCTCTAGTAATAATCAAATTTTTATTTAAACTTAATTTTTGAAAATAAAATGAATAATTGCTTCAATGAATTAAATATAAGTGAAAACAGGTTAACGTTTAGCTTTTGATCTCTTCTGTTTAGTCATTGATTTCTTCTGTTTAGTGTTATTTCTGCTTTTATTGTTATTAGTTTTACGATTAGTTTTAGACTTGTTGTTAGTCTTTTGCTGTCGCTTATCTTTTTTCATTCTCGGGTCCACCACTTTATACCTTCCTTTCACTCCTTGCGGTCGTTTCTTTCCCTGATGTTTCTTCGCCACCACATAAGTCACATCTTTTTTGTTACTCTTCAAAGCTCTCTTATATGCACTAAATATAAACAATTTTAATAAATTAATTATTTGATTACTAATTGTTCAAAATTATTTATGATATAAACTACCTTTTGATATGTTCTGCTTTTTCTTTATTGCTCATATCGGGTGCATTTGTTACTGTTTCCGCTCTTTTTCTTGCTTTTTCCAGTTTTCTGAGCGCTCTCTTCTTCTTCCTGGCCTTCGCTTCCGCCACTTTTTTTATTGGTCGCGCATTTATTTCTCTGAGTTGTTGTTTATAATCTTTGACCATATCTTCAGTTACTGGTAATGGTTTTCTAAAATGTTTTTCCTCGTCTTTCCTGAACCACGAGGGAAGGAACTGGTCGTCTTCGTTAGTGTAACGATTCCATGCATTGTCAGAAATATCTCTTTTTGTTTTCTGAGACTTAATCATAAGTGTTCCCAAAGCTAACTCTTCAGCATTGAGTTTAACTTTCTTTTTACATTTTTCGTTCACTTTTTCTTTTTTATGTTTTCTCTTTTTAGAATCATTTTCTTCGTCAGAGCTCGAACTGTCGTTTTCTTCTTCAAACTTATTCCCATTTGTCTTAATAGGTTTCGCAATATTAGTGGCATTCCTTTGATACAACTTATTCTCAATCAACTCTAACTCAATGTCGTCGTCGTCTTCATCATTCATTTCGTTCTCAAATATTTTATTTTCAAAAAACATTTTCGTTTCATCTTTTTTTCTTTCTTCTTTGTCTTTCAAGTCAACAACTAATCCATCGCTTTCATCATCACTTAATTCCGGTTGCTTTAAGTTCTCCGACTCATTGTCTATATTTTCATTTCCGAATCCTTCGGTATCACTATTTGACTCTACATCAGCCCCGCTGTCATCCGAATCATATATTGCTATCTCATGGTCTTTATCATAAGTGATTCTATTAATTCTGGTATAAGCTTCGTCTCCACTTTCATTATCATTTTCTTCGATATCAACATCACTCAAATCTATTTCTTCAACTTTACTGAGTTGTGCTTTATTTTTAATATTTTTGAGTTGGAATAATTCTAATTCTTCTTCTACGAGTTGATCATTTTTCAAAATCATCTTTAAGTTCATTCTTTCATTAAGTTTACGCTTTTCTTTAAGTATTTTTCTTTTCTTTCGTTTCATATCTCTGTCCTCTTCATCAATTTGCTCATCAATTTCATCAGTTTCTGGTATTTCCTCACCATTTTCTTCTGTTAACTCATCTTTTTGAGGTTTTTCTTCTTTATAGAGTTCATCCTTTAGTTTTCTTCTCCAACCGATTAAAGTTCTGAAATCAACACAGATATGAATATAGAGGTAATCGTTTCAATTCATGTAAACATTATGAGAAATTATAAAAAGGACACTTTCATAAACTGTTAAGTCTTACAGTAATTCTTTTCTTCCAAGAACTTTAATATCTTTGCAGCACTCGATTATTTCACTTGTTGTGAGCGAATGACTGGCGATTTCTTTTGTGTCGATTACAATCTAATAATAAAAATAAGAATTAAGGAAAAATAAAATCAAAATAAATTAAATTTTGTTACTTCATTGCAATTGCTTAATAATTCGATGTGATTAGAGTTGGAGATAAAGTCCGAAGCATTTAGTTTATGATACAAAGTGTAGTCTCCGTCTGCATATCCCTCAGCTTTTTGTTTTTTGTGTTTGGGCACAGGTTTCAATAAATTTGATTTCGTTTTC
Source organism: Nanhermannia nana (assembly GCA_033996565.1). Classification (NCBI taxonomy): domain Eukaryota; kingdom Metazoa; phylum Arthropoda; class Arachnida; order Sarcoptiformes; family Nanhermanniidae; genus Nanhermannia; species Nanhermannia nana. The sequence continues at coordinate 6,484 of JAUJYT010001560.1, forward strand.
TTATCAGACTCTGCTGTTTGGTCAATGTCTTCAAATACAAACGTTGGGTCAAAAAATTTAGGATCTATTTTGTCGGGTGCGGTATAGTTCTGACAAATAACAAATATTTCCGCAGATTCATTACGCGATGCCTGAGGTTTAGTCGCGTGAACTTTTTGGAATAGTTTTTTAAAAGTCCACATCAGAGCGTTATAGTCTTTGGAACGGAACACTTTGGTGACAAACCACCCGCCCTTCATAAGGAATTCTGTGGCCAAACGCAATGCACTCAAAGTGAGACGATTTTGATTGAAAGCGTCGTGAAGCCAACTCTTGCCTACATTGGGCGCGCCGTCGTGTAGGACAATATCTGCTTTCCATGTCTTGAGTTCACGATTCAACTCATCTCTACAATGCTTTGTTGTTATGTCGTCTTGAAGTGTAATAACATTATGAATTGGTTTAATTGGCACTAAATCTACGCCTACAATAACACTCGAAACCGGCATATATTTTTGTGCCACTTGAAGCCAACCACCCGGTGCCGAACAAAGATCTATCAATACTTTGGAACGTTGCAGAAATTCGAACTTTCTATTAAGTTGAATCAATTTGAAAGCAGCTCGAGATCGATAACCTTTAAATTGATATCAAGTTTAGTGATTCAATAGGTTCAAGAGATAGTCAAATACCTGTTTCTTTAGCCAAATGATAGTAACGATCTTTCCTCTGTTTTCCAGTTTTTAATTTGCGGCCCATTTTAGGTTTGTGTTAATTCTAATAACTATGAAAGCAGACAATTCTCTTAAATATAGTTTAAAATTAATTAATGATAATTTATATTTTATTCTTAGAGTTAACACTTTTTAAAGTAGGGTTCAATGTTTGACTTATATAACTAGAGATTACATACAGTAACATAAATTTATATTATGACAAATAACTAATTGTTAAATATATCGAATTTGAAACACTATAACTCTTCTTTTGTATTTCTATTGAAGAGTTTAGTTTCAAAATGTTTTGCTTCATGCCATTCATATTCCCAAAAAATCCATTCATCAGTAGAATTGAGTTGAGAACTACTCAGTCCTAATGCCGGAAATGGTTTTGGACACCCATTCAATTCTTTTTTATAGTTCATATGTTTTCCGTGTAATACTTCACAAACATAGCATTCAAAACCTCTTATAAAATCGTTATCATTATCCTGAGAAACACTCCATTTTCTATTAACTAAAGTATTAAACAAATTGTTGTTTGTTTTTTCTATTGGTTCTGTTTTCCAAACAAAATATTTATTATAGTCATTATCATTACTGTCTAATTGTTTTATGATTTGAGCCAATTTTAATGGATCTCTTTCTAACTCATTTTCAACAACAATAGCACTTAAATTATTTGGTAACCAATCGGTGACAGTTTGAGAGCCCCTATAAATTGGTAAAACCCCCAAATGGAGAGATCGCCACAACTTTTCACTGATATAGTCAGCACAAATCGCATTTTCAAACGTTAACATAAATTTATATTGAGATATAAACTCATAGAACTCTTGTGAGTCAAAGTTCATCGAAGAATACAAATTAGACCCTTCGGGAAATTGTTTGTTATTCAAACATTTGCCATAAGAATCGATATGAATGTATTTCATGAGTTGAGAGACATATCGGTCTCTATCAGAGGGAACGACACAATTGGACTGAACATATATTACTGGCGCCAAACCTTGAGTTTCTTTCAATTTATTTTTGTGCGAAACACTAATCATATGATTAGTATTTGTCAAGAAATCCAATGATTTTAAGAATTGTGTCGTTAAAGGAAACGAAGAGTTTCTCTCAAAAGTGGCCGTTATGTCAAACAAATGGTTTAACACTTCTTTTTGGGCTAATTTATAATTATTAAGCGGTGACTCTTCATGAAGAAGAGCCCATTTGGAAAGTCTATTATTAAAGGGAAGAGATTTGAGTTCAATGTCTAAATCAGAGCCATAAATAATAAGCGCATCAATCGATTGGTGGTTCACATCATTTACATCATTATCAAAATGAGATTCACTTCTGATTCTTGTAATGCATGAAAACTCTTCAAAACCACAACTAATTAGAGTTTGGTTTTGATTAAAATGTGGAAAAAGTCTTGGAGTAAACCATTCTATCAATGGATAGCATGTAATCGATGCCAAACATAACTCAATTACAATACAATAAAAAGACCACATTTTCAGTGATAATGAGTTGCCATTCATTTGAGTCATATTTGAGTCATTCATCATCTGAACCATTATTTAATACATTTATAATTAGTTTAATATAATATAAGTTTACATACCTTTTGACGACAATTATTGTTATTTTAATTAAACAATTATTACATAAAATAAAGACTAAATAAAAAGAAATCACAAATATATTGATATAATATGAAAGCCTTTTAAAACACGTGTTTTGCAGACTTGTATTCGGACGTAATTTATTTGATTTGTTGTGTTTTTGTTTATGATGTGATCCATATTTACGACCGAAAGGACCGAAACACTCAACTGTTGATAAAACCACTTAAAACACATTTTATAATAATTAATATATTATTAAAATCAAATCGTTTTTATTGAAAACAGAATTGTCTATGATTTTAAAGCAAATGTTAATTTATAAATAACATGATATAAACAGAAACTGATTAACAAAATAAGTGATAATAAGCTAAGAGTTAAATATTGTGTACAATAATAAGAATAACACTAATAATCAATAAAATGTTGTCAATGAGTGAGATCTCATCCAAAGCCGGTGTAAATGAAGAGACGTTTCGTTTATTCATATCTCTATTGCTTTCGTATCCGATTTGTATAATATATAACAGATATTTGTTAACTAAATCAGAAACTATGAAACACACGTATTATCTATTTTCTGGTCTATTATTAGTTTATTTCAATTTTGGTTACGATATAATCCACTCATTTGTCAATTGTTTGTTCTGTTACTTAACTCTAAGATTCTTTAGTATTAAATTAGCGCTTATTATAAACTTTTTGACGACAAATATTTACTTATTATACGGTTGTTATGAAACCCAAATCGGTTCAAACTATTCGATTACATGGACTTTAACTCAATGTGTACTCACTTTAAGACTGATTGCCGTCTCTTTTGATGTTTACGACGGCGTTCGTAATCAAACAGTAATATTAAACTCAAAATAAACTCTAATTATTTATTATTTAATTAATAATTGATTTTTGTTTTATTTAATTAAAAGATATTAAAGAAGAAAAAGGATGAGAAGACGGAGAAGGCAACAAAACTAATGCTTGTGAACGAAGACACAGCGATCTCTTTACCCTCATTGTTGGCGTTTTTGTCCCACTGCTATTTTCCGGCGACTATATTAGTGGGTCCACTCATTTCTTATCAGAATTACAAGAAATACATCGAATCCGATGTCAACCATTGGAATAAGTGTTGGAAACTATCATCCGAACGATTACTTATGGGATTATTTTATTTGATTGTCTATCGAATTGGATCTATCTATTGGCCGATCGATTATTTAATAAGCCAACAATTTTCTGACTCAGGCTTTTGGGCTAAAGTGACCGCAATTGCAATTGTGACCAAAGTTTGTATGTCTAAGTATTTGATGTCTTGGCTCATCTCTGAAGGCGCTTGTATTGCGTCGGGTGTGTCCTGGGATGGAAACTCTTATTATTCATGCGCTAACATTCATGTCTATAAATTTGAAACAACGCCAACATTTGGCGGTATTATTAAGTCATTCAATCTGACGACTAATAGCTTTGCGGCTAAATATCTATTCAAGAGATTTAAATTCTTGGGTAACAGAACTCTGAGTCAAGCGCTAACACTTATATATCTTGCTGTATGGCATGGATTGGAAACCGGATATATCGCTACTTTTATGCTCGAATTCTTAGTCATGAAAATGGAAGTCGAAGTGATTAATAAAGTGAATGCATTGCGTCTTAAATACAATTTTCTCAATCAAATAATGAATACATTGATAGCACAGTGGATCATATATTTATTTTTTAGAGTTTATACAATTTATTTACTCGGATATTGTTTCGCTCCTTTTATGTTACTTCAAATGGGTCTTTGGCTTCCAGTCTACAGTCAGGTCTACTTTTATGGACATGTTATCACTATTTCATGGGTTTTTATAAGTCTTCTTATTTGAATCAAACCTGAAACGCACCCATTTATTCGTAAAAGAATTGCTTAGCTTTAAATTGTAGTGTTTAAGGGTTTTAGTTATATAAGAGTCTTAAACAATTTGGGTCTAAAATACAAATTTCTTTTTCAATCATTCTTACGTCGATTTTAACATAACATAATCCTTATAAACAGAGTTCGTCAGAGAGGGTGTGGGGGTGTACAGCCCCTGTAAAGTTGGAAAACTGGATTCTTCTTAAGATTTTTCCTAAATTTTTTCCTTAAAATTTGTCGTTTTTGAACTTTTTATAGATTTATTTTTCTGAAAGACAAGATATATCTTTTTAACGCAAAAATATTATATTTAATAAAATAAATATACATTTAATTTAGAAATTTTGGCGCTAGAAAGTATTTTTCAAAAAATGCCTTATAAACCGATGAGTTTACCCCCTCCCCCACCTCCCCTCCCCCTAGAATTTCAAAATTTTTCTGACTTACATCCACTGACGCGTAGGGGCGAACCTG
>JAUJYT010001561.1:0-11169 GCA_033996565.1 Nanhermannia nana
TTTTAATTAAAACTTGACTTAAAGAACAATTTTTAATTAATTGTAATTTAATTAATAGTCATATCATATGAATAAATGTGAAATAATATTGTCTTAAGTTATAAAATATTATAAACTCTTTACATATCTATTGAATTGAGTGAAAAAAATGAATTTAAAGGTGAGCCCAACTGTTGGGCACTTTAATTGAGTAATAGTTCACAAATGATATCATATATTAATATACTTTTTAACGACTAATAGACTCGAGATTAACAACAATTTATGGTTAATATCAATATTAATACCAATTAGTATTTTATTTCAATAATAAAAAGTTGAGTAAAACGTGTTGATTGTTGTGTTGGCTCACATTGACATAGACTTGAATCAAATTTAAATTAATTAAGTTTATAATCAATAAAATTATGCAAATATTTGTCGCATTTTATTATAAAAATTATAATTTTATTATATTTTTATTATAGACTTTATATTAAATAATTGGCAGAAATGATGTCAAAGAGAGCGCTCACAAACATAAGTAATGTTAATAACAATAACAATAATAAGAATGCACTCAATTTGGGAAAAGCAGTCAAACGGACTCTCGAATTGTCGCCAAATAAAGACATTGTTTTAATTAAAAAGAAGAACAGATTAGTCGATAACAAAAAAGGCGATCAAAACAATAGATCCGATGCTGAGAACGGTTCGTTCGATAATAAAAGACAAGAACCAGTACCAGATCTGACGCGAAGTATTGAATTGAAAGTTAAAGCGATAGCCATTGGCTCGAAGTCTAACCGATTGTCCCAAAAGAAAGACCAAAGCATAGAGAATGTTATCGATTCGTCCGAAAGCACACAAACCAAAGACTCTTTAGAAGAGAAACAAATAGTTTTTAGCGATCCGACCACTTATTACTGTCCACCCAATGATATTCCAGACTGTGTTGAAGATTACGACAAAACACAAATTAAAAGCATTGAATCAGAACCTCATTATGCTCACGATGTTTTCCTATATTATAAGACTAAAGAACTGACAAATACTACTAAAAAGTATATGGAATCACAGCCAGAATTGTCAAAAGGGATGCGTTCGGTTCTCATCGATTGGATGGTGGAAGTGCAGGAAAGCTTTGAGTATATCAACTATTATTTGATATTTAGCCTCAACTACAATATTATTTATTTTCGTGAACTATAGACTAAATCACGAGACTTTATACTTATCCGTAAAACTAATCGATCAATACTTGATGAGAGAAAAGATATCAAAAGTGCAGTTTCAACTCGTGGGCGCCACTGCTATACTAATTGCTGCCAAATTCGATGTAATTAAATAAATAATTGTAATTATTTTTCTAAAAACTTAATATTTATCGATCGTTAGGAACGCATTCCTCCGGCTATCGAAGACTTTCTGTATATATGTGACGACGCGTACACGCGGTGAGTCTCGCTTTAAGTAGCTCTTAGAGAATGTCTGCTTTTATTTACACGTTTTATTCTAAATATTGCAAAAGTCTTATTAAAATTATTTAACTATTCAACCATTGAATTATACTTTCCATCAGACGTGATGTCATACTCATGGAAATGAAGATTCTTCGAGCACTCGATTTTTACCTCTGTTTCCCTCTATCTTATCGTTTTTTGAGAAGATATGCTCGAGTTTGTTATTATTTGATATTATGATCTCTTTTTTTGCTAATAAATAGTTTGATTGAATCTCTAGTGTGCAAAGCTATCAATGGAAACCTTAACGTTGGCGCGTTATATACTAGAGATGTCTCTTATGGAATATGACATTATAGAAGAGCGCGACTCCTTTGTTGCTGCGGCCGCTCTCTTGCTTGCTATGAAAATGAAAGGACAAACAGAATGGGTATTTATTATTGAGTATTGTTTATTAGTGCGTCAATGGTTCGCACCAACAATACTATAAAATATAAAACGCGCTTAAACTAGGGTTTCATGAATTGGTTATATCTATGTTATTAAAAAAACAAAATACAAATTCAATCAAATACAAAGTCCAAGCGTTGAGTTTAACAAACTTAGTTGCTATGAACTAATTGAAGAACTTATAGCATTTCATTGTGAGAACTTATCTCATGTTAATATTGTTTTAGAAACTTTCATAACTACGAGTTTTCAAATTATTAAAAGAAGTCAATAATGAAAAATAAGCGCGTTTTATGTTTTTTTTTGTATTGTTGGTGCCAACCATTGGTGTCCAATCAATAATATTGATAAGAATTTCTTTATCCGAACTCATATTTACTTAATTTTATAAATGTAAACAATAGACCCAAACCTTGGAATTCTATTCTGGCTATAAAGAAGACGCTATTCTGCCACTAATGTATCGATTAAATGACGTTATCTCAGCTCATTCTAAAACAAAAACTATTAAAACAAAGTACTCTCATAAGTAAGTGTTGTGTTTTGCAATCAATAACAGTATAATTAATTAAAATATAATTGAATCAAATGATAGGATATTCTATGAAGTCGCCAAAACTACTCCATTGCCTCCAATTAAGAGCAAATAACTTATTGCAAGATTTAATCTGCATTTAGTCGTCATATAATACTTTATTTTAAGTTAAAGTTTATATCATGTATAACTCCAATACTATTTAAACCTCGAGATTTCTATGAGTTTGCACTTAAGTCTTCATATACAATTAACTGTTTCCATGTACTTTGTGATCATATCTTACATTTACCAAAATAAACATTAATTGATTTTGAACTTGATTTGGTTCAACACAATTGGCTTACAGTTGTTTTCCATTGAATACAATCCGGTACAAACATCTCTTACATTAAGGGTTTTTTAATAATGTATTGTAATATTATGAATAATAGATGACAAATATAATATTTCATGATTGATAAGCAAATCAAGACCATTATCAGTATAATTAACGAATTATTAATGAATAATAAAGTAATCAATGCATAGAATGAATAATTAAGATTTGATGCATTGATTAGCAAAGGCTTAAACTATTTGCCATATTATGTGCTCTCAATTGTTTGATAATCTATAGAGACGATAGTCTCACGAATAGTAAAGATTCATAAAACCTGAAATTAAGAATTCTATACAAAATGTATTATCGACTCATTATTTTTAGTTTTACATTGCTATGTATTTTTAAGGTGAGTTTTTTACTGTTATAGCTTTGTATAAGACTTAGAGTTTTCTTTCATTTTTTGTTTGATTTGATTTTGTTCTTCAGACGAATGCATTCTCGATGTCATTCGTGAGGACAAAGGGAGAAATAGTTCGATTAGATGACGGACACAGAATTCCAGCCAAAGGAAAAGTTATGGCATGTGCCCGAATGTGCAGTCGTATTAATGGTTGCAATTGTATTCGGTCTGATTTTGCTTAATCTTTAATATGCGTATATGTGTCAGACCTTTTTAACTTAATTATCATTTTAGTTAACTTTAATTTCATTTGAGTTAAAGTTAACTTAAACTTTAACTAAAATTAATTATTTTTATGAGATAAATATAACTAAACTTTAACTAAAATTTAAATGAAAAACTTAAATTATTATAGTTTTTTACGTTTTTTACACCTGCTTTCGTAAAGATTGCAAAGTTTTGTAAAATTATTTCCACGAATGGATTACTTGGCAATGAATTGGCTCCGGTGCGAAACATCGAAAAATAAAACCTCAAAATTAAAACCTCGACAATTAAAACCTCGAAAAATAAAACATCGAAACCCTGTTTTCTTCTCCCTGTAATATCATTCAAACTATTTTGCTTTGAAAAAACTCTAATTTCTTTATTTCGAGTATTATTCAATTTTTATTAAACAATATAAACAATGATTGTTAATAAATGAAATCAAAAGCATTGATACATAGATTTATTGAATACTTTTCAGAGAGCTTATCAAATATCAAATATTTCCCAGAGGAGATCTATCATGAGATTCAATACAAAAACTAGTTTTGTAGACTTTGTTTAACATGTGAGTGAGTTTGTTTAACATATTGAAGTTCTCATTATATAGAAAAACAATCGCTTAAAACAATGTCTACTACAGTAAATATTATAAAAAATAATAAATTAATAGATTCTGCAAATTTCAAAAGAACAAAAGAACGGAGATTTTTTAAAAACAAAATAGTTTCAATATTACAGGGAGAAGAAAACAGGGGTTCGATGTTTCGCATAGCTCCCAAAAATAAATTTATTAAGGACACAAAAATCGTTTAGCCCCACCGGCAATTTTTTAAAAACATTGTCCTGTCATGACCCTTAAATCATATAAGTTTGATGAAAATAAAATTAATACTTTGGCGGAAATTAATTTTTGAATTCGGTTTTTCTCCCATAGAGCCCATTATTAAAATTTTCATTAAAAATTCAATATCTCCTAAAATATAATAAATAGAATTTTTTTAATTTTTTCTAAGATGGGCCACTTGATGAAAAATATTTTCCATATCTCAAACACCTCTGCCCACTACCCCTTCTTATTGTGACTTATACTTTTTTGATGACTTCAATAGCTCGTATAACTACAAAGTTTTATTTCTTTACTCTTATCCTTCTATGGGTTTATTGATGTATTTTATAAAGAGTTCAATTTCAGGTTAAACTTTAGTACAGTAGACTCTCGTTACAGTGAACTGCCAAATGTAATAGAAATCCGTTTATTATAAGCTGACTTTTTTAAAACTCGAGTGCTACAGTATAATCTTCATAACTAAATAAGAAATGTGATGCTGTGTTAACATTATTCAACGTAATTGATGCAATCACTCAATAAAATCTTATGAAAGTCTATGAAAGCCCGACTTTATAACATAAAGTATGACAGCTTTATGTTTGAGACCCTTCAACAGTTACCGGTACTTTTATACTAAAAAATAAATGGCGCAGTGGGTAAGGTGTCGTACTCATGATCGAAGGGTCGTGGGTTTGAATCCCAGCCTCGCTGTGTTTCTTTGATTGCTATATGCCGGCACATATTCATTGTTTTTGAGCATCCCTAGGCCCGTAGCATCTGTCCACAGCCAACACAGGTTCCACCTGTAAAAATTTCACTATAACTCTGGGCTAAAGGTGAGCTCTCCTCTCATTAGGGAGTTGGCCGAGGAAAATGTTATATAATGTAAATAATTTTTGCTCGATCAATGAACGGGCAATTTTCACCTTGTAATGTATTCTAAAGAAAGAATAAACAGTGGTTTACTATAATGAAATATACATAATAGGTATATCTGAGTTTATCATAAAGAGATTCTACTGTATAATTAAAGTTTAGATCAAGACTGCCACCTTTTTACACCAAAACTGGACAAAAAATATCAAAGGGGGACCGAAGGATATTTGGTATAATCTCATTACAGAGTATTAGATAGAAATAAACATACTATTATTTTAAAAAGTCTCCGAGAGATTAAAACATATACTTTCATGTATAGCACATGTAAACCTATGGCTATAAGCCTTATAGTTAAGTATAGCTTCTCAGAGGCTTTTTAAAATAATAGTACACATGAAGATTTTAGAAAAAATCATTTTATTGTTTAGTTTTATTCATAAAGGAATACTTTTGGAATACTTAGGAATAAATTTCTTGTGTTATGCTTTTACTCTCATTCACAGTTTCATTCATCTGTGCTCTCTTTAAAAAATTGTAATAAATTTTATTCTTTTTTACCGATAAAAATAAAAAGTGCTATAAAAATGTCCAGTTTTGATAGCTCTGCAAAAATGGACAGAATTCTCGAGAACTGAACCGTCCAGCAGAAAACTGGAAAGGTGGCAGTCCTGGCCTAGATATAATTTAATGAACAATGGTTTTAAACTTCATTAATAAGGCTAAATATTTTCAATTTGTTGGGTTATAAAAATAATTAAAAATAAAGTATAAAAATCAAAAACTAGTTCCTGTTTAATAAGTAATTGCAATAAAGCATAAAAAATTTAATTATAAAACTATTTTTCTATTCCTTTCATTTCATAATCTGACAGAAAAAACAAACCTTTGATGAAAAACTCGATTAATTTTGAAACAAAAGAGAGAACCGAACAAAACTAGAGAGAAAATAGAAATAAAAATAAATGGCAGATAGACTTCGGAGTGAATCGTTTCGTCGAATCAAATTACTATTCATATCAGCACTAATAATAACGGCATTATTCACAATAGTGGCTCTGATAATCGCCTTAAAAACAGCTCACGAACAGTTAGATCGGGCCTCAGCTGCCGAAAAAGACCGAGACGTCAAACAAATGTACGCTACAATTAGGCCAATACTTCCCGGGTTAATTATATTTCTTGTTGTAATTGAATGGTTAATATTGAGCCTTGGCATTATCGGCGCGTTTAGAGAGCATTACATTATGAGCTTAGTATTCGCCATCATTCAAGCCATTGGCCTAATCTGTTCGCTCTTTCAAATCGGTCCCGTTTTGTTTGAATTAAAAATTATTTGGGTCTTAATTAATATTCTTTCTACCGCACTCTCCGGTGTTTTTGTATATTGTTTGAGATGCGAAATGTTGAGACCCCGTTATAATCAAAAATAATGTTCGTTTTCTATCTATTTTTTAATTATTGGTTTATATTTTTGATTTTCATATTCATCCTAATTATTCATAAATTTTTTTAAGTGTAAAAATCGATTTTTTTTAAACAAATGCTCATTTAGTGGTGTATTTCTTTTTCAAAGATTAGTATTTTTCAATACAATTAATCATTTCTATTAACTCATCAAATGATTGTTAATTCAATTTAATTCCAATAAATAAAAAGCAAAAAGTTTTGTGACTTCAGTGAAGATTAGATTTCTCTTTAGACTAAGAATTAGATAATTCTATAAAACTTTAACTTTAATAAAAATGAATCGTCAGAGGAAAAGTGCAATCATTTCTTAATAATAAGATCACATATTGAATTTTAATGCCAGAAAAATGAATTCTCTGTTTGAATTCAATTTTGATATTACCTACTCTTTACTGAGATTAGAGATTATATTCTAGATTTTTAAAACTATTATTCAATTTTATTATAAGAATAAAAAATAAGAAAAAATAAAAAAATTTTAGTATTAGTAGAGTAGTGAAAATTTTATGTTATATAATAAAGTTTTTTAGTTTATACTTATGGTTACATAAAAAAACATACTGTAAAATACCTATATTTATAAAATTGCCTGACAGTCGGATTTAAATTATGTAATAATGTTACTCCTACTGAAGTGAATATTAAATTGAAAATTTTCATTTGAAATGTTATTGACTTAAAAATTATTACATAGTTTGAAAGATTCACCAGAGATTCACTGGGATTCACTTTGATAAGGCATTGGTTTCTAACATAATTTAATGTTAGGCCATATTTCACTTTCTTTCCAATAATTATTAAGCAATTATTAGCGGTATATTAAATGAATTGATAAAGGTATTAAATTTGGATATTATAGACTCAAATTTTAGATTATAAATAACTTTAAACAAATATGATCTAAAATTATTTATTAATGACAATACAATTGATGAAAATATATAAAATACTTTTAGGGTTTTTGAGTTTATCGTTAAGTTTATCAATGAGTCCGTTTAAATATTTGACACTCTTTGACCCGTAAAAATTGTAAAGACGCTTACTTACTGTGCATACAATGTAAAATCAATGGAAACATATGTCAGAAATTGTTTTACCCAGTTTTACAATTTTTATTGACCAAGCTGTGCAAATTTTCAAATGGACTGGTCTTACTATAGAACATTCAGAACATTAAGATTTATTATTATTAATTCATAGCTTTTATATAAAATTCTAGAATTTAAGCTACAATTTAAATAGAAAAGGATCTTATTTTATAACAAATACTAAGAAAAACAAAAGGAAACACTTGAAAAACTCGTAAAAGCGCAATAAAAAAAGGGTTTTCGACTTGGAAGTTAAACATTTATGAATTACTCGTATACGTGGTAATCAAAAAGGCTAAACACATGAGTTGTTATTATGTTTTTATCACATCCAAACTCCGGTCAAACATCTCAACGCAAACTTTTTATTTACCTCACATCCGAATTATATTCCTATAGTGTCAGCAAAAGTATGCCTTTTAGGCAATAGACCAAAGTCCGCAAAATTCAATTTCACTTTATATGACACATATCAACACCATAGCCAACACATTCCACTTAAAGCTTGAAATGAAACATCGTATGAAAGCTTTGTTTAATAGGGAAGTCAGTACTGAAAGTAGACTTCTTTAGGGTTTTATTTTAAGAGCAAAATAATATTATAAGTGAAATTTGTTGTCCTTTTATTCGGTTTTATTTATCCAATTTGTTAATCTCATGCTTACAGAAACGGCTTTATTTGCTGTTAATTGAAAAAAATTACTTTCCTAGGACTTAATGAAATTCAAATATGAAATTAAGAGTGATTTTAGGCTTAATTTTGATTTCAAAGTAAAATTGATATCAATTTTAACAATAAAAAACATTTTCGCCTATTCAAGAATTTTTAAAACTTTCAATAGTTTTATCGCTAAAACTTATGATAAATATTTATTGTAAGACTATATTTAAGTGGGTTTTACTGTAACACATACTGAATGACTTGTAATCCACAGAAAATTTGAGATTTATTGCTACTTATATTCGCTGATAAATGATTGCACTTTTCGATGATTTATATTTATATAAAGTTATATAATAAACACTCACAAATAGTGAAAAAATTATAATTATTTAATAACTTTTGACACATTTAAACCAGAGATTCAAGAATTATTCGCTTTTCTGCCAAAATATCAATTTTCTTAGAAATTAATAACACTATAACACAACCTCCTTTTGGGAAAAAAGTTGTTATTTAATGAGTATTTTCAGAAGATTAAGACAAAAAAATAAAATTGTATTTACACTAAAGTGTATTTACTATATAAAGCGTAGTAACGGTTAAACATGGTGTCAATGGTCTGCTTTAGGCTTGGTTTGAGACAAGTCTTCTAACTGTACAGTATATCTGCGCTCAGCTAAGCTCGAGCTTAAGCTTAAAGCTATGAGTGTTTAGTTTAGTGAGCATCGGACCTAATCTTTTGGCCGTTATATAAATGAATTTGTTTATTGTGTTGTTTCAAAAGCGAAAAAATCAATGATTCCTTCCGGTTGTCTTTCACATTAGATATACATTCACTGTTATATAAATGCAGTGCAACAGAACTTTTAATATCTTTTTCTTTTTACTCAACTTTTGCTATTCTGGTTCAGTTGAGAGTGGGTTTTATCATCTGAGATGATTACTGAATAAAACATTAAAAAATTATTTGATAAAACATGAATCGAATACTTTATTTATATTTCTTTGTATATAAGGAGAAATAAGTCTTATAAGCTTGAGCTTAGGCTAAGCTTTACCTTCGAATAATGCTGAACTCATTGACATCAATGCCTAAAATAGTAATTTCTTATGAATTTATTTATTTAATTTAGATCTGTATTAATAACTTATGAAAGCACTCAATAAAACTTTTTTTATATTTTATTTCTGATTAACATTTTATTGAACATTAATTCAGTTTTACTAATCGTTTATTAACTTTTATCTATTTGAAAGGTATTATAAAATAATTTATAAATGGAAATAATGCTTATCAATGATTAATTTATTTTGTTGTAAAACTAGAAAAAAAATAATTAAGTTCGAGATTAACATATATAATGACTGAGATTTTGTATTATAAAAGTAAGCATTTATTTAGTTTCGCTTTAATACAAGCTCTGTATTCTATTTGGATAACCATTAATATTATATAAGTATTAGAGAGAAATACTTTATAAGCAGATCTGTATTTAGACGTCTCTTGACATTTAGAAGTCATAAAATTTTTTTGATACACATGTAATAAATATATAAATAAATATTTCTTTGTCGGTCTTTGTATATAAAAGTAAATAAAACTATTAGAAGATCTCCAGAACTACTTATTATATTATTCTAATGTAATTAAATATAGTGTACAAAAGACATGAATAAAATATATTTATTTCTCACAAAAACTTAGACTTAATTATATGTGTTTTAAAGAAGACATTAAAGAAAAATATTAAAATTTTTGTTTTTTAAAGTAATTACTCTAAACTTAATAAAAACTAACAAAAAAGTTAATTCTTTATTAACTTAATTAATTTACAATAAATTTCGATTAAATTTTGTGGCAAAAACTTAAATATTTTTAGATACAAAAGCTCTAAATAGTGGAGAATATAAACAGAACGTATCTGTCTTTCTATTAGTTCCACCAGAACTCTCATCCGAATGCCATTCTATCTCTTCCTGTCGGTATCTTTTCTTATTTTATAGTCAACACAGCAGTGGAGTCCATCTCATCACATCTCTTCATATACAACACTATAAAAACTTACTGAACAAGAAGTACTACGTATAGCCTTTTTTTCTTTTTCCTTAACATGAATAAAACCAAATTGAAGAAGAAGTTTATCATAAATGAAAAACTGAACGGGAAGTGAGGTTTCTATCATATTGTTTAATGAATATCAGTTTATATCGAATAATAGAAAAGTATAAATAAGATTTAGTGTAACTGTTGAAAAATTGATTTTTTTGAGATGAGGAGAATCAATAGCTTAAATGAAAAAGTATAAGCAAATTATGCTGTTTTTAAAAGAATAGGTTTTTATTTATTTTTAATTTTAAAAGTTTTGAAGCTTATAAAAAAGTTTAATGCTTTAGAAGACTTATAACCTAAGTTGGTATACAAAGCAATATGTTTTTTAATACAGTATTTGTTTCATATTTCATCCATTTATGTAAAATATTTTTGAATTATTAATATTGGGTAAAAATTTTGTTTATGAAAATTCATATGATTTTGAAATCTAAAAAAGAATCAAAAGTAAAAAAGATTTTTTGTTATTATGTGAATAAATATGAAACTCAATTACATCGAGGATATGACAAAACGTTTTAACTGAATTTTTTGGTAATCAATATCTTATCTTTAAAAACCTTTTCCTTATATAACGAGCAAAAGTCAAAATTATATTTTACGAAATATTTATTATTATATTTTTGTATAAATTGTAAATAATATGTAAATCTATTGTTTTATTTCAAAAATGAGTTCCTCTGACTATTATATTCATCCTTTATATAAAT
>JAUJYT010001562.1:0-11165 GCA_033996565.1 Nanhermannia nana
CGGCGGTGGACCCGATTGGCTCGAACAGCACTTACACCTGCAGAATGTTGTGGCACAACTACAGGACGCGCGTAATGTACAAAATGAAGATAACAATGAGGCCAATGATGATGATGGCAATGATAATAACAATGATGAAGGAATAGGGGATGAAGACGACGACGAAGACATTGAAGAAAGATTTGATGAGCCGGAGAATGTCAATGAAAATGTCGGCGCTTTTATTGAACAGAATCAAAATGAATTACTGGTCGCAGACAATGGAAACCCAGTCAATGCTGCGGCCAATGCGCCAATCGATGCCGCGGCCGCTCAGGATTGGAATCCAGCCGTTGAGTGGGATAGAGCTGCTGAAGAATTAACGTGGGAGAGGGTTAGTCTTTACTTGTCTTTAGATTATTATTGGAGAACTTTTAATTTTTTTTAGAAAATAATGTAAATTAAATGAATTTAATTGTAAAAAATGATTGAATTTGTGTTTCAGATATTAGGTCTCGACGGTTCTCTTGTATTTCTGGAGCACGTATTTTGGGTGATATCTCTAAATACATTATTTATAGTAATCTTCGCCTTCTGTCCCTATCATATCGGAAACTTTATTATCTCAAAGTTTAATTTTGAAACAACTATTTCTTCGACACATTTTGATGGACTCGTCACTACTTTATGTGGATATTTAGTTGTGGGCATAATTCTAGTCATTCTTCACGCATTGGCTTCTCTGACCAGATTTCGCCGCACAGAGAGACTGCTTGGGCTGTCTTATGTGGTGGTGAAAGTGTCTTTGCTGTCAGTGTTTGAGATAGGAGTGTTCCCTCTGGTGTGTGGGTGGTGGCTCGACATCTGTTCCCTACCTATGTTGGACGCAACACTTCAAGACAGAGATAACAGCTTTCGTTTAGCGCCGGGAACTTCAATGTTCATTCATTGGTTGGTTGGAATGGTTTATGTTTTTTATTTCGCTTCATTCATATTACTTCTTCGGGAAGTTTTACGACCTGGTGTTCTCTGGTTTTTGCAAAATCTAAATGATCCCGATTTCAATCCCATTCAAGAAATGATTCATTTGCCTATCACTGGACATATTCGACGCTTTTTAGCGTCTTTAGTCATATTCGGTACAACTGTTTTACTGATGATATGGTTTCCCGTTTGTATCATACAGAAAGTCATACCAGAATTTCTTCCCTATAATGTTGTTTTGTCGAAGTAAGTCATCATTTGAATCAAAACTGCATTTTTTAAATACTAGAAATAAATAGTAATTTCTTTCTAAACAGTGAATCTCCTGTTAGTGAACTTTCATTGGAATTTCTTTTACTTCAATTGGTATTACCGGCTCTCTTAGATCACGGACATCTTCGTCAATGGCTCAAAATGTTGATACGCGGCTGGTGTCTGATTGTCTCTTATATCTTAGACATGAGATCTTACCTTTTAGGAGACTTAGTCGTAAACGATGAACAATTGGTTGATCACAATCAAGAAAACGCTCAATTAAATGGTCAAATACAGAATCGTAACGAATTCGGACAATTAGGTTATAAAAGACCAAAACTATTTTCGCTTCGAGTCGTTCTTTTACTCGTTTTTACATCAATTACATTACTTTTGGGCGGATTTTTTGTATTAACCGTTCCTGTTATTGTCGGTCGTCGTCTCATCGGTTTATGGATGGGTGACGTCAAAGTCCATGAACTAAACACTGCCGGTTAGTCTTTAAACGTGCTTTTTTACACTTTAAAAAAATATTTTAAAAAACTCAAAAAATATATTTGTTTTAAAGCCTGCGGTCTCTACGTTGGTCTCCTAATGACGAGAGTGACGACACTGTTGTGCAGTTGGTTGCCTCGGGGCTGGACTGCTATCATGTTGAAGATTAAAGAATGGGTTACAATCACTTGTAAGGCTTTATTGTCAGCAGTGGTTCTCTTAGGATTGATACCACTTCTCATTGGACTGCTATTCGATGTGGTGATAATAATTCCTCTTCGCGTTCCTCTCAATCAAACGCCAATTTTCTATTTATGGCAAGACTGGGCTTTCGGTGTTTTGCACACAAAAGTGATTTGTGGAATAGCTATGATGGGAGAGTGGAGGCTAAGAGAAGTTCTGGAAGAGGTGAGTGTAATAATGAATGTAAAAGAGACTGAATGACTGAATGATGTATGTTTCAGATATATCATGGAGGCTTAACCAACATTAACCTCAAGTTAATACTGATAAGGCTCGCAATGCCTGTGGTTATTACTCTTGGCCTAATATTAGCTCTTCCTTATGTCAGTGTAAACAGTCTTTTGCCTTTATTTGGTGTATCCTTTGAGACCCAAAACATGCTTAACCGTCGAGTACATCCATTCCTACTGTTCGCCGCAGGCATTCTATATTTGATTCACTGGCAAATACACAAGTTTTGTCGCCTTTATGAACACATCAAGAATGACAAATATTTAGTCGGCCGGCGATTAGTTAATTATGAGCCTATTATGAAAACTATAAGACCTTCCAATACTCTCAATGATAATTCACTATAGATTTTAAATGAGTTGTTCATTAGATATATATTAAAAACAATCTTTTGTTTATTCACATACTAAACGATTATACTATAAGTATAAATGTTTACCCATTTATATAATATTTGTGTAAATAATTCAGTGGTTATTAAAATTTTAAAATAAATATATTTGTATATAAAATATTTTAAATGAAACAAATTTTATGATTAAAATCAATAGAACTTTAATATAAATGACGCAACAGTTTTGATGAACAAAATATAATTTAAAGATATGTCTCTCGAGTGTCTCTTATGGTTAGGCTATTGGTTAAAAGTTGTTCCAATTGGACGACATCCGCATCACTATATTCACCGTTTGAATTGTTTGCACCATTTTCATGACCTTCACCACCACTAGAGCTGTCTCTTTGGACTTCGGGTTCAATTTGTTGAAGCCTTTGATGACTGGTATTATTGGTTTGAGTGCTTTCATCGCTTTCTAATACTTCTTCGCCATTCAATTGTGTGCTCTCTTCTGCATCTGAAGTCTCATTGTCTGCGTTTTAATAATTAATTTTAAGATAAAAAAAAATGAAAATGACTTCAAAAGTAGATTTAAACAAAGAGATGACTCACTCATTACAGAATCACCGGATTGTTGTTGAATGACATCATTTAAGTTAGTTCTGAGACCGGCAACACCTTTGACCGCAGAGTTGAGGTCAAGTCTGTCCCGTCTGATTCTTCTGATACGATTTGGTTCATAACGTCTGTATTGAATCATTCTCTCGAAGTCAATGACATAGAGAAAGCCTGCGATCAAAAGTTCACAATTGGATTGGTTTTGTTTGAAAGCGTCCTCAATGTCTTGACTCGTGCGCATGTCGTACAGCCACCACCCGTTCCGTCCCTCGTACAGCCATTGGAACTGATCGTCAAACAGCGCCATGTCTTTGGAATCGATGCCATCGATTAGTATTGGATTTTGGAAGTAATTGTTTGGTATTTGTTGTCGACAAACAGCACATCTGTTGGACTGATTGGCAGCGCCTTTGATGCAAAGGTAGCAGAATATGTGGTTACACATAAGTCTCACCGCATGAACACATTCTTGAAGACAAATCGCACACTCAGTCACTGACTCGCAAGACTTGCTCTCGATTTGCATCTCTTTATCGATATTTAGATTTATATTTATTTTTATTTTAATAATTATTCTATTCTTTAATTCATTTTAAACAACTAATTATTAACAAATTGTTTATTATTACGAACGTTGACCTTAAAAGAGATTTAATTAATATTTGACATAAATTACGTAATTATTTATATATTAAGTAAATATTTTAAATATTAATTAATTTATAACTATTTTATTATCAATTTTGATATAATTTTATAATAATTTGTAAATAAAAATAAATAATTTTCATTGAATACAAACGTAAAAAAAACAAAATTATAATTAACTTTTGGTTAAAATATAAACGAAAAAAGACGTCATTTATTATATTTATAAACAAATCATATGATAGTATCGTAAACAAAATAAAATCACTTTATTTTAATTGATTTGAAATAAAGTGAATTGTTATTTATTTAATAATTTATTCTTTTATTGATTTAATAAATAAATCGTTATATGAATGGATCCGACGATTAGTCCTCAATTGAGTGCAAACAATAATAAGAAACAAAAAAACCAATTTCTAGACCAATGTTCGCCTGTTTTTATTGAATACCAACTCATGAGAGAATTGTAAACTAATTTTATTAATTATTATAATTATTATAATTAATACGCAACTAATTACTAATAAATAATTAAACAAATATTGCAGTGTTTTATACCAACAGCAAAACATTGGACACATTTATGTGATTCCTTCAGATTCTTCGCCTTTTAGTAAGTGTTGAGGTCTTTCTATAAATAATTGAATAATTTATTTATTTTTTATATTAAAATCAAAACAAAGGATGGTTTGGAGTACTGTTCATACACCAGGGCTTATATCGAGGAATTATTTTGCGCTTCACTTTAGTAATCGGTTCCGCATATCCTGACTGTGAAAGACCTGTGAGTCTAATAATGCTTTTCACGTATTTTGGAGTCTTTGTCTATCAATTAAATTATTAACAAATCTTGAGATAATTGCAGTCATTAAAAAGATATAATTATGAATTGAGATGAAATGCATGTAAAATATTCTTAAATATTTGTCAAATTGGGCTCTCATTGCATTTAATAGAGAGTTAATGAGAGAGACTGTAGACGAGTGACCCTCTTGTGTGCCATCAAATCAAAAAATACTTCTCTATTGAACATGTTTTTAACGCATAATTAATTTATTATTTAAATTATTTCTCGATTTGCTTCTTATTTGACAGAAAATATTCTTCGAACCGATTCCTTTCCACCCATTAATTAATCCAATGAATGGCGAACTGAACACAAGTAAACCATTTGCTAATTGGAAGACAGGAACCCATCAGATCTGGCAGATCATTCTCTTCGCCAAACAAGTCTTTCAGTCATTTGACATAAACTCTTACTTCGAAGACGAGACACAACTATTCAGTCCATCGATATCTTCAATGTTTAACATAAAGGCAATCAAACTGTTTAAAGAAGACTTCGAAGCCTTTCAATCAAAAGTCGCTCAAACTATCAGTGAATGCAATGAAAAAATTAATGATTATAACAATAATGACTCAAATGCTATAGTGTTTGACAACTGGAACGAAGACGTTCACCAGGAATTAAAGAGCAAATTGTTGGCAGGAATTAATGTCGTCGAAGACATGCAATGCGGAGATCCCACTCACCCCTCAGTGACCGGCCTCTCTTGGGTTCAAAGCGGGTCAATGCAAATGTTCTCCAAATCTGGCGCTTAAATAAATTTAAATTATCTTTAAATGAAAGCCAGAAATATAAATTTTTGAAATGTTTATTATTTTGTTTTGAATAAAATTTTCAATTTATATATTTATATATACAGTATGTAGTGTTGACTTAATAAAGAAATTTTATGCAATTATTATATTTAATTTCTCAAGTTTTCACATTTAATAAATCGTCTTCTGATTAATAAGTTGTGTTTCAAATTGTAATTATATAAGAGATAGGACTTTAAAATCTTAGTTCTATGGTATATAAATATTAGAGGATGACATCGAGTCTCGATCGAGAGGCACCTAAAGACACGTCGAGTCTCAAAATTTTGATTTAAAACCTGATTTAGTTAATAAACTTATGTTTTTAAATAAAAATTTTATAAAATCAATTAATCATTAGGGTATAAAAAAGTAATTTTCTATACTATCGGTCTTTCATTTAATACATTCATGGGTTAAATGTGTCCAAAGTCACATCAAAATAAGTGATTTGAGACATAGTTAAAATGTCTATAATTGCCTTTTTGTGGGTTAGAGAATATTTTGCATATAAATAGCTATTAGCGCCTATTTAATGCTTTTTTATTGGTTTTATAACTATCAAAAAACAAAAAGAAAAAGTTTAAATAAGAATTTTATCTGAAAAAATTATCTATGAATCCAAATCTATTATCTCGTTTTATTGAGTATCACTTCTTTTATGCCTCAAACCATATTTTAAGTAACAATTTTTCGCAGCCCTTTAATTATATTCAGTTGTATTTAATAAAATTCTCATAATATGGTAATTTAGTATTAAGTAATAAATTTTTTGAGATAAGGTAACGATGCTAATGGAATTTCGAGAAGAGTCAAGACTTTATCGAGATTCGAGAACTTCATTTCTCGAAAATTAGATCCTCTAATAAATATACTCTTTTAACTGTTGTTGAAAGGCTTGAGAATTGTTTGAAGGAATATTTGATAACTAATAGTTTTATTTTCGAATGCAGGTACTGTATATTGTATTTGAAAATCTGGCTAACAATTCATGTTTGAATTCAATGCATTAAATTTTAAGCTCTTTTTTATACTTAAAGTATTCAACAATTTTCACACAAAGTTTAATTCAAAATTTGATGCTTTCATCATAACTTTGCATTTTTAAAACTCAGAATAACTAGAATTTCAAAGTATTCGTTGTTATAGAAGTGAAAAAATTTACATTTGGTTGGAAAGAGAAAGTGTTTAACAAAGTGCTGAATCGGTAACAGTTTGTTTTATTAGCGAATAATGGCTTTCGTCACTCGGCATCAGAATTGAATAATAAGTGGGTGAAGAATGGGTCTGTCTATCATTTCTTATCCGCCAACTCATTGTTGATCGGGTCAAGTACTTCACACTTTGCATGAAAGTTGAATATTTGTTTGTGTGCGAAAAATATGTTTTTACGAGTTTTTCACAACAAATCTTATTGTATTGGAAAAGCTTTAGCTTTTACTTTCATACTCTCGTATTATATAAGCATTTAAGATATGCGACACTTGAGAGCCGAACCCCTAGAGATTTTTGAGCCTAATAATTGTATGCGTCCACTCAACACCGATTATGACTTGAAAAGACTATTAACGAGAAATGTTTTAATAAAGCATTTTCATGAGACAGACAGCTGCCGGAAATGTGATTTTTGAGAGAAACTCCTTTACGTTAGTTCTTAAAACATTTTTAGATGTCTTACTTGAATATATATCTGAGACTCTGTTCACTCGTCAGTTGTTTACTACAGAGTTTGCTAATTCTTTAGTGCTCTCTTTTTTCAATATAATAGCACATTAGGGATGTCTCTTAAATGTTTTTTTGCACATCAGCTTTGCATCGATTTAAAGCGTGCAAAATAAATCTGAGATTTGTATGATTATCACTAACGATAATCTGAAGATAAATTCATGCTTTAGAAAAAAAGTTATATATACAGTATATACCGTTGAGTTGATGGGGATAGGCCGGTATGGACGACAATCACTGAGAAATAGAGATAATGGACGTCGGGTTGAAAGTTGAGCAGATTTGCAGGCTTTGAATATGAAATTTCGTTTGTTTGAATTGATGCGCTCTCTCTCTCTCTCTCTCTCTCTCTCTCTCTCTCCCTTCAGCGATGCTATGCTTTTACTGTACTCAGTAGTACTCAGTTTTTAGAAGGGGGGGACTCTTTGTCAACTATTTTTTAATCCGGAACAATCACGTTTTAGCGATGCAGTCCTATTGCTTATGCTTAGTCTATTCACTGAGAAGAGCTGCCATTCTTTCTTCCCTTATTGCTGAAAAGGTTTGTCATTTAATCGGATTTCATGTGCATAATTTGAACAGCTTTACGAGTTGTTATAGGACTTGACTGATGCGCTTTCGACCACTTGCTCTAATTTGAAGCCATGCAAGAATGTAGACCTGAAAACAAGACAATTTGATACGGAAGATAGAAATCCATGAGCTGTAAAGCGTCAAAAATTCCAGCGTTTGTAGACATGTTTCATCCGGTATTTGTTGGCTACAAAGTATGTTCAATACCGGTGATCACTCTCCAAAACATTGTCCACTGATCAAAATTGCTTAACTTGTTTTCATGCTCTGCTTCGCCAAACATGCGATAAAGTGTGAGTCCATTCATGACTTTAAAATAAATTTCCTAAATGTCGATATTTTTCAATCATAGTATCAAAACATAATGACTTATTTCAACTCAAAGAAGGAGTTCTGTCACAATAGTTCTAAGGCTATCGCTATTTTTTGATTTGAATGAAAACCTTTCCATATTTTAACCCTATTGTGACTTATGACCCCTGATGTCAAGAGTTGAAAGCAGCTGTTGGTGAGTTTGGGCGTTACGTTTACCACTTCATGCACTTTCAACGCCAGGGGTTAACTACAGGAGGTATTGATGGATATGACTTCTTTGGGTGGGAAATGGAGAAATTTTTGGCGAAATAGCCATCACATAAACATACAAATACACAACCCATTCGCATATGCATGAGTAGAGCCGACTGTTAAACGGCCGGTTCCAGATTTACTACAATGGGCTTTGCTGTTCACCTCTTCATTCATGATAAAAACCTTCTTACAGTTGCTATTTTAGGGCACTTCTTATATTACTCTCAAAACTATTTGATGGCTATCGAAGTAATGGCTAATGAAGCCTAACTTTTTTGTTATTTTCATTTTCTAACAGATGAGAACAATTTTAGCCGTTTGGACGAACGGAAGAGTACTGTGCTTTTAAGGGTGCATTAAGTATTAGTGTATATAATATTGACTGACTATCAATGACCATAAATTACCTCCTGATGTGTGCAATGCTTTGCTCTGCAATCATTGTCTATACAATAATACAAATACACGCAAAAATACAATCAGCAAAGATATCGTGATAAATATAATACAGATTCTGATATTTCCGAATCTGAACCCACTTAAACTAAAGGTTAGGGAGGGGTAGGGAGGCCTCAATCAATTTAGAGCCAGCAAAGCCTCAAAAGCTCGCCTCTGCCTCATCTGTTTGGTTAATCCTGAAATCCTCGATGACATTATTATTCATATTTTGTTTACTTGTTTGGCTCTCATATTCATTGATGTTAAGCCTGTGCCTATTTGACTGCATAAATAAACGTAATCCTGTCACCATTTTTAATATACAGTATACTCAAATTGGTTCAAATATTTTCCCACATATGCTTTCGGCCTATTTTATTATTCGTATTCTTTCTTATATTCTTATTGTGTTTCACTACTAGTTGTATATAAACTTATTTCCTGTGTATGTTTGTAACACTCTTAAGATTTTTTATTACTGTAAATCTTTACTCTTCTTAACAATGCATTACAATAATAAAACTAATGTCTCACTACATTGACAATGATGTGGCGATAAAGCCAAACATTTTGACTTTAAATAGTTGGCTAAGCAAACATAGACGAACACACTTTGCAAGTACTCTGTAGTCCACCTGCTATAGTAGCTAATGTCACATATGCTGATCTCACTTCATATTAAACTAGTGGTCCGAAAAGAAAAAGCCAATGATCAACATTAATGCATATTCAACACAATTCATAATATTACTAACTTTTGTGCTTTAGATCTGCAGATGTCTGAATTTACTGAAAAGCTTAAAACTTGTTGATAGGGCGGAGATGTGATGTAATATTGACGTTGTAATTGTCAATGCCCTTAAGGGAGAATATAATGAAGGAGTTTTTCAAACAAAAATTGAGGAAAACTAATATATATATTTCTATATATATCTAAACATATAAATAGTATTTCACTTTCATCAATAAAGTTTAGCGCTATATATATTCATTATGTTTTGTTTAATAATTGAATTATATTTCCAAATAGTCGGCTCAATGGTTAAGACTAATACAGTGGTGCTAATGCTTTACGGATGATTTTCTTGTATTACTTTCAATGGTGAAAAAGGAGAGTCCCATCACTTTTTATTCGAAAATACTCAGCAGGAGGTCTTCAAATGCACGTGCGGACTGGCTTCGCAGCATATTCAGGGGCACTAATTGTAACTATAGTCAGTCACTGACGAATGAATAGCTCCGACCAACTGGAAGGACTCCAATTCTACTAATATCTAAATAGAGAATAAGTTAAGAATAGTCAACCCATAACTTTTCAAAGAAATCGTAAGAGATCAGATCGTGAGCAGATCATGAGATAACAGGAGTTATACTTAAGTTATTCACTATAAAGAGTATTGACTATATTGCAAGTGCACGAAGTGTAAAATTACTCTAAACTTAACTTAAATAAAATACTTTCGATGCAATTCTTGTACAGTATATCTTTCAGCTAATGTTGTTTTAGTTCCACTTTTCTATTTCCGTTCAGTTTTTGAAAACTTTTAGTTTCAGTTTTAGTCCTCAGAACTGAAACATCACCACATTCAGCTTTAAAATTAGCTTAACTTTTAGAAAAAAAAACTTTATATTCTAATAGTGGAAATACTAATTATAGTAAATGTTTTAACGATCTCAATAAACTGTTGTCTACATATTGTTATTATTTTAGTGTTAAAAAATTTATCGTTTCATACACTAATGTCTTTTCTATAAGAGTTCATTTTATCTTAAATTTACGCTACATTTAAAAATGTAATAAATATTATGTTAATTACTAGTAAAACAATTTTTTAAATATTAAGCCATAAAATCTCAAAATAATTTTATTTTTATTTTTTACATAAAATACAGTGCCAGTAGTTTTGAAGCACTTTCAAGGAAAGCCATTCGTATGTCAGAATCTCGATCTGTTTTTATGCCTGAAATATTCTGATATTTCAAAAGAATCTTTTCTAAACTTTCAAAAATAAATATTAATATAAATAATTACTACGAATAGTTTAATTCTACTCTCAAGTTATATTAAAGATGACAATTCCTAAAGAATCGATTCACGAATGCAATACCATTCATGTCAATAAAACATTTAATCAAAAGTTAAAATAATTGAAATATTCTTATCAAATATCTAATAAAGTTTATAGAAGAAGTGCTACCAATTAATATGCTTTAAAACTTTATAAATTATTCAATTGAATTCACTTAAGAGTGAAAATAGTAAGTAAAACTTATTAGAAAACTTTGCGTTAAACTGTTAAAAATCAGTTAAAAATATTTATAAGTAAACTTACAGTAAGTACAGTTCATTTATGTTTTTGCACCGAATCGCCAATTGCCATAACTTATATCATAATCATATTGATGTTATTTCGTCAAACTTTTA
>JAUJYT010001563.1:0-11160 GCA_033996565.1 Nanhermannia nana
TTATTCGTAAAGACATTTGAGTTTGACTTTTATTACGAGATAAAAGTTGAAAAATAGTGATTCAATTATGACTAAACTTCAAAATAAACTCTAATTTTTCAGTTAACACTTTTTATTATTTTTAATTTGAGCAAAAGGCTAGTCTTCCCCCAGAGATTGATACAGTATTGAAGATTTTGTATTTTGTTAACAATTGCGATATATCTGTACCAGTAATGGTTGATGTATTACGCGATTAAATTACTTATAATAGTGAAAAGTTGATTACTTGCAAAGTAGTAATCATGTGAGAAAGTTAGTGTACTGTATAAAACTTCCAAAAACATGTTATCTTTACAATTGTAATAAAATTAATGACTCAATAAAATAACTTTTCTGTAAACAAAAATAGTTATTTACCAAATGAATATTCGAAAAACTAAATTCAGAGCCATATAAGTAAAATACAATACTAAATCTCATTCGAATATTTAATAAAAGTAAGTCATCAGAAAATTATTGTCTAAAATAACTACAAATTTTTAAAAAGATAAAAAAATATTGAGTCAAAATGGAAAAATACTGGTACAAAAACAAATTAATAGTACCGGTATTGTATTGCACCGATTAAACCAATTGCACTGGAGGTTACACAAAAATGTTGGAGAGCAACTAGAAAAGAAGCACTGCTAAGGGTAGGCCATTCTCCTTTTAATGCGTCAATAATTTATATAACCTCTCACTTATACTCTTTTGTGTACTTATAATTAATTTTGATGAAATTTCATGTGAATTGTAAATAAATCCATTGATAGGAACCACAACCGTAACTAGGGGTGGGTAGAAGGGGGCTATAGTTTCCAGAGACCCCCCGAATTTAAGTGTGGGTCTGTAACAATTTTTGCTATACAGTATTTTGGATTTTTCCTATGTATTTTTCCTGTGGATTTTTCCCCACCCAACCAAAAATTTGTAGTTGCGGCTCTGATAGGCAGTGGCGAAACCAGAAAATTTTGAGTGGGTGGGCACAAACATAGGAAACACACAAAATTTGTTAATACATTGTATTTCTTTAGTGAATTGTAGTGTGTTTTACAGTTAGCAGAACATAAAAGCTTTTATTTGAATGATTTCATGTAATTTAAGCGCAAAAAATACAATACAATAAAGCTTTTTAAGAAATTAATTCAATTTTAATTTGAATTGGGAGGGCCTGTGCCCCCTCGGCCCCTATGCTAGTTTCGCCACTGCTGATAGGTAATACAAGACATTTATTGTGTCCTACTGTAGCTGTCCTGTAGCTTCTGTACTATAAAGCCAGCATTATTTCATCATAAATAGAAAAGTAAAATTCCACAGAATTGCCAAAAAAGCAAACAAAGATAGTGTTTTCAGTTTATTACCTTATTTACGGAAATGTTTTACAATACGCTCTAAAATCTAGTATAAAAGGAATTAAAAAATATCTCTGAAATAATGTTAATTGAGTTAAGTGTTAGTACTTTACTTTAATATGGGACAAAAAATGCATTTTACAAATCTATTGAATTCATTTAAATTGATTCTGTTGGTAGTAATCTGTTTGAATGTACGTTACTCTAGATGTTGGGATTCATCAGATTTTGATGGAAGCAATTGGTGGCCTCAAAAGACCACCGAACCTTCAAAAGTATCAGAATGTGGTATTGGTATTACACCGTTGTTGACTAATATGAATGGGACTCGTAATGCTCTTGAAGGAGAAATCGTATGGCAAGTGTCAGTTCAGAAGAAGGCAAATGGAAAGTGGGCTCATTCTTGTGGTGGTGTTGTCATAAACAAAGATTTTGTTCTCACATCTGCACAATGTGTTGAAGGGTAAGTAATTTTAACATTAGTATAATTTTCAGTTTCTGTAATCATTCAAAGACAAACTTCTTTTTAAACTAAAATTGAAAATCAAGCAATACTTTCATTTATGAGAACATAGTTATAGTTCATAACCTGAATATTGTTGAAAAAATGTTAAAGAGCTAATTTGTTAGCTTTATTCCTCTAATTTTTTAGCCTTTTAGCTTTAGCCTTAAAAATAAACGAAAACTGGCATTAAATGACAAATTGTTAAACATGTTGAAAATGCGGTCCAAACTATTTTAAATGGTTGAGCAGTGAATACTCTTTATGTTAATTTAAAACAGAAATAGTTTTTTAAGTCTGCAAAACAATATTTGCTGATTAAGAAGACAAGAAAAAACCTAAAAGGATAATCTGTGTAAAGTTTAGGTTTAGCTCTATATCAAAATTTTGTATCTTTTAGCCTTAGCTTTAGCAGCGGATAATTTGTCAACACTTACCCTCAATAAGAGCTAATTATTTGTGTCAAATTTTTAAATATTAAACATTATTTTAAGATCGGAAGCTTTTGCTCGATCTGAAGCTGGAATCATAGACTTACCGAAGGGAGGATGGGTTCGACGTAAAAGACAATCATCTGGTTCAATTCCTGATATTTCATACCCTGGACAACAGACACCGGGTTTACAGTACTCTCAACGCATAATAATTCATCCGCAATACGACAAATCAACTTTAAAAAATAATTTGGCGCTTATTTATTTGGCACAACCTTTTGATGAAAATAAAGCGAACGGAAAAATCAACAGAATTTGCTTATCGGGAGAAGAGATCAATTCTGAAGATCAGTTATTTGTTTCTGGTTGGGGTGCGATCGCAAATGCGACCAATTTAAAGCCTAAATTACAAGTAATAAAAGCAAAAATAACAGAATGTATCTCAAAAGAAAATGACAATGAGTTGTGCATAACTGAACAAATGGAGGTTTCATCTGAAGGATTTCAAAGTTGTCAGGTAGTAATCAATTACAAACAATAGTGGGATAAATAACAATGTTTAGAGTTTACTAATTTGTCTCCAACTATAATAGTGTGATTTGGGTGGACCTCTTGTTTCATATAATGGAACCAATGCTATTCTTGTTGGAATCAATTCTTCAGCAGAGGGTTGTACTGATGAAGAGCCTGCAAAGTTCACCAAAATTCAACCTTACATTAAGTGGATTGAAGAAAACTCAAAACCTAATCATTAAATAAGAAATTTACAAAGGCGTCATTCAAAAATTAATCGAATTGTCAACTATTTGATTATTGATTGAAAGTTTATTAATTTAATGAAATCATCAGTACTTAATATTTATGTCTGAATTCATTATTTTAAAGTCAATTATTATATTTTATTAAAAGAATTAAGAATAACAAAACATATCATTTACAGTGAATTTTTTATTTCTTATCCTAGGTATTATTATAAATACCCATAAATACTAATACAAGTATAACAATCAAATCTATTTTTTAAAAAATCATTTTTTATTCAAAACTTACACTTTGATTAGTTTTATTCATTTAATTATTAAGACCAAAGATCATCTTTGAGTAAATCGTTTTGAACATTGTTTTGCACTTAAATTTCAATTTAATCAGTGTATAAAATATTGCAAAATATAAAACTTTATTGTATTTCAAACTTATTTCTATTATATTTGAATCGTTTTCTTTCTTCGTCATCGAAATACCAAACAGTGATCGCAAATCTTAGTCTCTTTGTTGGTAAGACTTCGTGCAAATTTCTGCGATCAGACCAAAAGCAAATAAGACGATCGAACTCTGGGACTATATTTAATGGTTCCTGATATGCCACTTGATTTGGATAAATTCGTAATAGTCCGCCGTCTCTCTAAATAGACATTCAATTTGAAAAAGCATAATACATTATGTTTATATCGATTTATATAATGTATAATAGTTTCATAATATTTTGAGTAAAAATAATGACTAATAAATAACTGAAAGTTCCACATTTTAATACTGTACTATTACTGCACTATCAGAAGCTCATTAAGAAAAACAGCTTTGCAAATAAATCTCGACTAAAAGCAAAAACTATAAAAAAATTATCAATGAAATGAGTAAAAACTTAATAAAAGGCTTTTTGATATCAATAGATTAAGAAATTATGTTTAATATAGAAATTAAAATATGAAAGTCTGATCCTATACTTGTATGATAAACTTAAATAGACATAATATAGTTTGAAATGATCATATTTACAAATGGTTCCCAATTTTTATTGACATAATAAATGCAAGTGATATATCTTCCGTCGCCAATAGAATTGTCGGCGTGTCTCATATATCGAGAACCATCCCCCGGATAACAGGCAACCATTGCTGAAGTACGACTAGAAATACTATTTATTCCCAACAGTCCATTGTTGGTCATTTTATTGCACCTGAATATTATCTGATCCAATGTACTCATTAAAATACTAATACATTTACAATTCGGTTCTTTCCCATTCACCCAATGAATAGAATCCCCCCTTATTTTGTATTTGTTATCGAAATTTTCAGATAAATTGTTGTCAACTACTTTTCCATCACAAAACACAACCTAATTAAGGTTTTGAAAGTTAACATAAACTTAAAGATTATCTTATTTTACAGCTAAGAATTACCGTTTGGTAGAGATGCGTTACTTCTTGTAAAATTAATTCTCCGATTTCTTCCATGAAGTTCTCAATAACACAAACCCCCAAACTATTCATATCTTGAATTATTTTTTGGCAATAGTTATTGATTTTTAACGATAACTTTAATTTACTTTTTTCGACGTCAATCAAATACTCGCTGTTTTCATATATTGTTTGGTTTTCATGGTTTTCATGAACAGCATCACTAAATAAAGTCGACATTTCATAAGTCGTAGTTGTATTACAAACAGTATTAACTTCTTCTTCATTTTTGTGCATCAATTTTTCAATAGAGTTACTATTACTTTCTCTATAATCTTCATTATTCTGCATGTATTGACTCATCTCATCTCGAATTTCCTCATCTAATTGCAAATCTACGGCAAACTGATCCAAAGATGTTGAGTCCATAAATACAATTTAATTAAAGACTCGAAGATTTTAGTGAAATAATGGCGGAAATAAAATTTTCAACTCAACATCAAGTGAAATGAAATTCAATGTTATTTCAGGTTTTGAATTATTTATATTTAAAATATTGCGAAATTACGGCTTTTAAAACACCCCAAGGTATTTGCAGCAGATTTGCAGGTGCTCTAAATGTTTGAACGTTCCTAAATGATAATAAGTGCAAAAGTTTAAGTTTAGAGTTCATCTGACAATTTTAAATATGAAAACTTTCGCATTTAGTCACTTATTCTAAGCATTTGATCTCAGCTGACATTAAATATAAGTTGAAAGCAAATAATAAAGAGAAAATGTAATTTTCAGTTAGAATCAACATTTATGGAAGTCCAGAGGTATGTTTACATTCTACAGTCCAAAAATGATAAGAGTCCAGTACTACAGTTATTGTCTTGCATTTAATCTATTCCGCACATAATATTTATAATTAGAAATCTATGAGTAAATATAGTATCTGTATATAACGGTAGTTACACTCCATCTCCGTTATTCTATTATAGAACATGCTTGCAGTCCCACTTTTAACTATACAGTACCTGCCTGTTCACTATAATACAGATTGAGTCAGAAAATAACCATATATATAGACAAGTGTTTTAATCCTCAGACGCTCTTATAACTTATTTTGAAATTTTCTCTTTCACACAATTATTTTCTTATAAATCTGACCCCTTTTTAGTTTTTCGATGATTTCTCTTTCTGCATCACCTCAAAGTTTATAATATTTTATTTTACCGTTACCTCTAGTTCATTTGGTATAAGAATCACGTATTCCACGTTTTTATGTTAAATCTCATGCGGCGTCTTCCCATTTTGCCGAATTCAATTAGCCGTACTTTATTAGAACTTTATTTGAATTTATTTACAATAAAATAATTTTTTTTATCAAACTATAAAGTAGACTTTCTTTATAATGAACTTGGATATAATTGATCTCTTGCTATTATAGTGATCTACTATATTATTAATGTTTGATTAACTATACTGTAGAAATCTATTTAAAATAAACCCTTATAACAAAACTAATTTCTCTTGTATTTACATTTTAGAACTTTGATTTTCATGTTTAGACCATGGTTCAGACATTATAAATTATGATTTTTTTATTTCAGTGACGTGATTGTTTTAATTATAGTCAAATACTACTACATAGTGAAATGCGAAAGTTAAAATTGCAAAATGGTATAAAACTTTTATGCCTCTGGTTATTAGCAATTATAGAATTTCACGCAATATTTAAATGTTTACGAAAATAATAAAAATTTCAAATGTAACATATATCTAAATATTCAAAAAATAGATATAAATGATATTACACAATAGGGAATATAACTTATAATTATTATTTTATATAACTATTAGATAAACTTATAAATAAACGATTTAAGTTTTATAAATAAAAAAACTTAGAATGAATTGAATAAAATAATTGAAATTTGATAGTATCCGATTGATCTGCGATTTTTTACCTATGATCGTTAAGTCCAAAACCCTAGGATGACAGCCCTAATAACTATTTAACTTATAACCAGGAATCGGATTTGTAGGGTCGACCCTAAATTACCCTAATATGACATTGTGATCCTAAATATAATAATAATAATAATACCATATTTTATACACCTTCGAGTTTCAGCTTAGAGCTAGTGTTCTTACTCATGGATGTTAATATAAGCCCACTATTATAGGCAATTATTATTATTATGATTGAAGGTACCGGATATTTATGTGAATTACATATTAATTCACTATCCAGTGGTGGAGGAAAAC
The DNA here is from genome assembly GCA_033996565.1 of Nanhermannia nana. NCBI lineage: Eukaryota > Metazoa > Arthropoda > Arachnida > Sarcoptiformes > Nanhermanniidae > Nanhermannia > Nanhermannia nana. The sequence goes on from JAUJYT010001563.1 coordinate 6,742, forward strand.
CGGAAACTCATATACGTAGATATGGGCAATAATGGTCTTAAACAATAAGACCCAAAATAGTAGTTTATGTGCAAAAGGCTTGAACGTGAATATAAGCAATTTAATTATAAAGTAATGGTCGTAAAAAAATGCGAAAATATTTTTTTATATTTATGAATTTATAACTTTTAAATTATACATTTAAATGTAACATATAATACATCATTTTAAAGCCCTTTAAAAGACTTTTAATTTGATATATCACATGCCGGGAAATTAAAAATTTGTTTATAAAACGAGAGCAAAAAAGCACATGTCAATAAAATCCAAATCAACGCCAGGAAGACACTCCATTTTCTCTGGGATAATGGCCTCAAAGACCGGAGAAAACTTCAATAGATTACGGGGATATATATGGCCATAGTTTATTAAAACATTATTGAAAGTTAATTTCAACAATTCAAAAGTAAAGTTTGGGAAAGGCCAGGTTTAGACCTGAAAAACCGACCCCACACACGGTCGTGCAGTAATGATATGGAGTGGGATTATCTTAAGGGGTTCAATCCTATCGAAAACTTGAGACCAATAATGAAATTTAAGCTGGAGAAATGAATTCAATAAAATTTGATAATTAAATTCATCAAATGCAGGAAATATGAAACTTTAAATTTTCGAATTTTTGGAATCATTTATTCAAAGTATGCTTCAAAGAATTGAAGAATGGATAATTAAAAATGGCGAAAAAAATAATTATTAATTGTTACACTAATCAATTTCTATAGTATTTAGGTTCAATTAAAAAAAAGTTTGAGTAAAATATGTGAAAATTTACTAATTCTATGCGTATTTTAATTTTCGCATTTTTTTATGACCGATACTTTATGTATGTATTGTCAGTTGTAATAAAAACTTCAATAGCAAAGCTTTGCTGCCAATATCAAACTTAATAATAAAATGAATAATAGATTTTCCTGCTTTGCATATATATATATAATATGCATATTGGCAGTAAAGCCAATACTTTTAATATTGCAGTTTTTATTACAACTGACAATACATAGCTATTCAAATGTATTTATTTTTGTCTATAAGAATCACCCCTTAACAAGTGTTGCTATAGTTTAAGACTTAATTATTAGAGGTCTTAGCATTTTGAGAAAAATTTGTTGCAACCCAAATGACTATACTATGCCACATATATTTATGCATTGATGGCAGAAATCATATATAACTTATATAATATATCTTCTACTGTTATGCTCTATTAATGAGCAATAAGTTTTAAAAATTAAATTTAATATAATCCCACATTTTATAATGAACGATCCTGTATCATTCCTTAGAAATATTATCCTGAGAAAATATTATAAAATATAAGTGGCCAACCTATGGATCAGCTTAAGACCTGATGATATATATCAAATTAAAGGTAATTAAGAGCTGATTACAACGATATAAGTCTTAAGCAGATCAGAATAACGCTTCAGGAGTTATAACGCATGGAAGCAAAGTGAAAATGACTATTTTTAATTATGAAAATAATGATATGTAAAGTGTAGTAAAGCAATGAGACACGACAAAATATCAATAAATCAATAAAAAAAATTTTTACTTTTGAAATGTTTTGTCAGTGAAATGGTCTGTCGGTGAAATGGTCTGTCGGTGAAATAGTTTGTCGGTGAAATGTACCAATTCCAAGATTATTGTGTTCTAAATTTTGTATAAAACATTTAAATTATTAGCAACTCTGTTAAACACGCTCTTAATGATTTGAAGGTTATGCTCAATATAATTCAAATATTGATTTTTTAAAATTGTTTATAATACTTATTACCGTTTAGTGTTATTAAACGTCCAAATTTTAATATCAAAATATACTAGATTTAGATATGACAGCGATACTCAAATTTTTTTTAAAGAAAATAAACTAATTACGACTTAAATCTGGCTAAAGAATAAATAAAATGCAAATATAATTTAAACGACTAGTATTATCAGTTTATTACACTTAAAATAAAATAATTATTATTGTGCATTACTATTCATTTAAAAATAATTATTTTGTAAACACTTTTGTTAATTGGACCAACTGTACCATTGAACAAAATGTCCGGCACCCATCGAAATTACTCGTTTATGTAATCTAAACAGGGCTAGTGTTCCATAGTTAATTATAAGGAATATATGCTTTTATTTTATATTGTAAGCCTAGTGAAGGCTTAAATAGTTTCTCTTACTAAATTCGTTAAATAAAGTAATCGTGTTTGAGCTTATTCAAAAGTTCAAGTTTTATTCACTTTTTAACAAACATGCAGCACACTTATACTTAGGATAAACAGATACATTTACAATTCACATTTTATAACTTTTTTTGGTTTTTCTTAATGATTTTCAAATACAATTGTTATATAATCTAAATAATGTGATATCTATGAGAACATGTAACTTAACTAACCCTCTCTCAAGATCTCTAATTCTTATATAAGAATAAAAGCTTCACATACAGAGTTACATAAACTCCATCTGGTGAGTGATTAAAAAAATAAGGCTTACAATATTTAAAAAGTACTTATATTGCATTCATTACATGAAAATATATCTAAAACTAAAACTCGGTGCACAGTTTTCGTGCTCGTGCTGGGTGTCCGGTGCTCGAGTTTTACAAAATGAGAGTGCTCGTTGCTAGCGCTCGTGACCGCTAACATTATAGTAGAGTTCTATAGTGTTATCGGATTATTGTCTAAATTAGTCATTTGAAGAATTCTTTCAATTAAATAAATAAAAAACATAATTTTTTTTATTGAAGAAAATATATTATAAACTGTAATTTTATTATATTTAGTGCATAGCATAAAGCAATCATTAAGCAATTGTAGTACTCTGTAAGTGAAAGAATTATTAAATATAAAGTGTATCGCATTATAAGGAACTTAAGATACGTACAATACTCTCAACAAAAATCCGACACCCCCCGCAAATTACTCCCCCTTTTGCGTTAACACATAAGGGGGAGTAAGCCCAATACCAGGGGTTCCGGATTTTTGTTGAGAGACGTGTACATTGCAATCAAGTTTGACTGCAAACAATATCTTCAGCCAAGTATATATCTATACAAACCATTGCACAAATATTTTAACTGAAATATTTTTTTCAATAAATAATAGAATAATTTAAAAGCAAACAATTCAAGTAATATAACAAATATGGAAATTATTATTCCAATGAGATAAACAACAAAAATTCCTCTCATTTGATTCATATTCAAAGGACGCAAATTGCCTGTAGTCGTATCGATTTTGGTAAAGATATCCCGTCCATAGCCTTTAGGTATTAGAGCTTTGCGAACCTCGTGTTCATATATTCCGCTTTCAACTATGCGAGAAATACTTTAAAAGAGAAAAATTAATTCATAAAATTTGTTTAAAATTATTTTTTATTAAACATACGTTTTATCAAATTTATTAACCAATGATTTGTTAAGTCGCGGAAGATATCCTATAAAGTATAGTTTCATTCCAGCCCCAGATTCTGATATATGATAATCATAGCCTTCTTCCCACTTATAGCCATCGAAATCAAATATTTTTTCTTTATAATAATGAGACGTTTCACAGTCCATAACAACTACTCCTTCTCCAGCCAGCATTTCCGGTGATCGATAAAATTCTAAAGAGGGAATTGTCCAGAGATATAAATCTATTTTTAATGTTTTCAAAATTATTTACTTTGAAAATAAATGTATTATGTATTAAAAGATATTCTAGTCAGTATAAATACGGTTGCCACATTCCTCGGATTGGGCGGGAGTCTTTCGGACCCAGACAAGTTTTTAAAAAAATATACTGCCTAGACTCCCCTTAGATTTTATGTAAATTATTAAATATTTAAAAATTATTCCTTAATCTTACCTTTACATAAATTAATATAAATATAAAAATAAATCTTAGATTTTCTCTCGGATTTGTTATGAATAAGTTAGCCAACCTCAACTTGAGTTCATTGGCTATATGAACTCTGCCGAATTAAATGTTAGTATTGGACATAATTTGTTATAAGATTGCTGTTACCATTTTACCATTTTACCATTTAAAAAATTGGTTGATAAGCGATCATATACTTACTTCTTACATTTCCTTTTACATCTCTTCCGATTGAGAGACCAAAAACATCATAAAGTTTTATCCGTTTCAAGAAATCCTGTGCCATCGGCGAAGTGTTAGCTTTGGCAAACTGATACATATCGTAATACTTAAATGTTCGGATAGACATTTCTTTCCATTGAGGCTTAGAGTATAAGTCATCCCATGAGTTAATCTTATCTATCGGTTCATTTCTAACTAATAAGTCCCAAATATGTCCTCCAAATAAAGACAACAATACGTTAGCTATTAATAGCCAAATGGCTGCAAATGATCTCTCGTAATGACCGTTCGGACGAAT
>JAUJYT010001564.1:0-11154 GCA_033996565.1 Nanhermannia nana
ACTAAACTTATTGTTAACCATAAAGAGTTATTATTCGATTAACAATAAAAAAAACTTTGATTGTTATATGATTTAAATAAATTAAAATCAATATTTAAATATTTTTCTACGTATAGAAGTTATATAATAGAATCATACTTTTAAAAGCAATTATTTCTATTGTGAAAGTTAAAAAAATTGCGAATATTAATTGAATGGATTCAATAAAAAATAAAATAAATAACAAGATTTAATTTTTCTATTAGTTTTTTCAAAATTTAATGAGACAGCAGCAAATTGAATCAAATAAATTGTAATAAACATCTTATTTTAGTCTTGAAAATAATTTCAATTGTAATAAAGATAAGGCTTATCTAAACATAATGATAAAGATAAGGCTAAAAACTATTCGCATAAAGATTTGTGCAAATAATTATTTGGGGTGACATTAATGTATAAATTATATCAATTAAACTATTGCTCCTGTTTTCGACAGCAATTCATTTTAATTATCATGGACTACAAGTTTCTATAAGTAGATGAAGACTCAATTGAAGCATTCATGCATTCATTTAATACAAGCTTACAATATGTACTTTAATATTATGGATTGCATTAATATGTTTTGCGAATTAAAGTGATTGAGAGTTACACCTCTCAGTTGAATAAAAGCATTGCACTCGTCTCTGCATTATTATTATTATTCCCATGAATTCAAACTTTTCAATCATCCATTTATGATATAATCATTTTTGATGAAATTGGGGCCCCGTTTGGCTCTTTTCATAGTTGAGGGTTTCAATTGTGTTAAACAGAACAGTGGCATAAATGCATTTACTGGCAATATATGTGAAGTGCGATTCGCCATCTCTAACAACTAATACTACTGAAAGTGCACCATCAGCGCCACTACACCCCCACACACACTCATTCACTCATACATTGAGAAGCAAACACATCAATTCCTCTTTTTTGTTAAGGCAAAACTTTTATGTGCGGAGTAGAGCACATGCATTACAATAGAACGCGTGTTACTTGCAATTCACACCAATTCAATGCAATGCCTTTCTTTTCTACCTTTCAATGTGAATCTGAATGTAGCAAAGCATTGATAAATATGGGCAATGCTTACATAAAATGCTTATTTTATCCTGAGTTCGCGTCACGCGCTTCCTCGTTCAAACCCCCGAATCACAACCGCCTGCCGCAAACTAAATGACCCGATCACCAAAATCGAGCTACTTTTATCTGCTCACATTGTATGCATAGGTTATGCTCATTGTATACAAAGGTCACGCTTTATTAGTATGAAAATCTAATTCTTTTAAATTTTGAAAGATTTGAATACGATTTGTGAAAACGCCAACTGAAACATAACTCAAACTACACAGAACTTTTACATAAGAAAGTGAAACTAAAATTAATTTAGTCTAAGAGTAAGAGAAGGAATTATAAACAGCTTTCTTTTATTCTTTGTATTAAAATAATTGTCATTTGTATCAGATTTGACACATAAAACGTGATACGTCTGTTTGAGACTTAATTTGGCCATTCTATGCCATTAGCCTTTTATCTCGCATTCATATCTAACTTCATGTAACAATTAGCAAATCTAACTCAAAACGAAATGCACTACAAATACATACGTATACCTCCTCGTGTTTAGAGAACATTTGAAAGCATTGCAAATAAGAATATGCATTTCAAAAGTTAAAGCATTGCAGCGCCAGAGCTATATTGAGATATTCTCTTCAATTTGCATGCATGCAAACACAACTTTGTGGTTTATGGAGGACCAGACTCTTTACAGTACAATCAACATATCTATATTCAAGTGAAGGCTCTCTAACTTTTAGATAAAATCCTAAATTCTATGTTTGGCAAAGATATTACATAAATTTAAACATAACTCTTAATAGACTTTATTAAAGTAAGTTAAAAAAATTAAACAATCAGATAATAAGAATTGAAAGTATTTATTTTGCCAGAATGTGCGTCAATTGTATTATATACTGATGCAGTTATAATTATAGATACAGTCATATATTTGTGAGCCCTCCTCGTAGACCATATCTAAAGCTATATTTGTAAAAATAACTTTCAAGTCTGTTGTTTTCCATTAGTGCAATCCATATTTGCTGGCAGTACATGCTATGAATTCCATCTCTCTTTATGAATGTAACGAATAACTATATTCAAGGCTTTCTATGAACTAATGCTAAAGCATAACATCAATTATTAAAACAAAGACTTCAATTCAAACAAAATAATTTTCTCGGATTAATAAATATTGAATAAAAAAGTAGTTGTATTAAAAAAAATACACTCCAATATCACTATGAAAACCCCAATTCTTATGGAAAGTTAATTTGAAATAATTATTTAAATAGATTTGTTTTTAGTAAATATTTGTGAGACTATTATTGCATGAAAGTTGTGGTGAAAGTGAGGTCTTTTAAGATTCTTGCGTTACAAAATCTCAAACAGAAATGATGTGAAGTCAAAGATTTAAACAACTAAACTGGTGAATTTGGAGCTCCTGTGAAATAACTGCTGACAATGCACTGCCTTTTGGTGTGTGTGTGTGTGTTTACTGTGCAGAGTATTATATCTATGTATAAAGTTTCACAAAAAAAATTTAAATACAAATTTTTCTTTATTTATAAATTTCTATATACAATTTGTATGACTGAAAAAGCAAGAGATTCTGATAGATATGAATTAATGTTCATCATTAATATAATCTTAATTCTAAACAATTAAGTTGAACATGAAATTGAAGTGCACACACATATACACTTTGAAGTGGCAGTTAAGGCATCACATTTAGTTGAAAGCACATTCAGGTGAGAGACTGGAAATGAGAAATCGCTTGAAGCAAAATATAAACTTTTAGAAAAAATTTCATCTCAAAATGATTTCATTGCTAACGAAATGCGAGCGATAATCCTCAATATGAATTAAATAAAGATAAGCATTTAGAAAGAAATGTTAATTTATTATTGGCTGCTTAGACAGATCATTGAACTTGGTATACATGTAGATATGGCCTTATTCGAGAAAATAATTGAATTTATATCCGGTTTGTTTCGGCCAATGTCCATAACCATCAAAATATTTGCAGCACGAAAGGGCTTAGCATTGCTTAGAGCTAGAATTGACGCCTCGCTATATATGTGGAGTACCGGGGATTTTTTGATAACTATATGCAGAAAAAGTTTCACTAATCTGTTGGGAATTAGGTTCAGGGCATTGACAACAATACAAAATCCTTTGAGTATGTTATAGCAAATCAAAATAAGTTTGAGCACAAAATGTACTTTATGTGTATATACATTATTTCAATAAAGCATAACAAAAGATTTCTCCAATTGAGTTATTGTATATTTAGCGTTAGCTGTTATACACTTTTGAAGTGACAGCCAGTGCTGCACTGGCAGTGCAGGACACACACAAACATGAAAATCTGAATTCAACTAGAAATATGAGTTGAGGCAAACACTAGTGCCCGTATATACTGCTCACCATATAATAGAATGCAAAATAGAAATAATATAAACCTAATACAGAACTTAATGCAATGTTAAGTGCGTTACATGGAGTGCAATGTTTTTGTTACTCATATACAGCATAAGTGGGGGTTGAAATGATACTCAGGCATAAGGAAGGATGATATGAACGCTACAAAAATATGACGGCAAGAATAGAAAAAACTCTCAAAGGGGGTCTCTGTCTAAAGTAACTCATACTATTAGCTGAACCAAACTCCAAACTACAGTTTTCATCGCTCTACCGCAGCAGGAGAACAGTGCAGCCCATTCTAAATGAAAAACGAAGAACACATAAACGACTGGTTTGGGTCTCTTTCTTGCATAACTATTTTTCTCCTACACTCTAACATTGCGTGTTCTCAGTTAACTAAATGCACAGTACTGTACTCCACAATAACAACATTCACTTCAGGCAATTGATTAAACTCGACGTTATCAAAGTGACCCCAAACACCTTTGAACGTATATTAAATAAACCATTACTGTTCACTTCACTTATATTAACTTTAGATTTAATTTTTAGAAAATCTGTATCAAAATTGAGAAACTTTTCAGAATTAATTATCGACTCAATAATAAGATAAATAATGAAATTTTCATTTTAATTTTGAAAATAAATTTCAAATTTAAAAAGTATTATTAAATTATTTTGTTTTATAAATAAAATTAGACATTGAGTAGAGTTTAGTAAGAAAAACGCTTTTGTGGGAAATAAACTTTCAATCCTATGAAATCGGATTATTGCCAGGCTTTAAGTCTTTCAACTTTCAAATCAAAATTTGGTAAACAATGAAATTTTGCGCAACAGCAACAGCACTAACACATGAGAGAAATTTTGAAAGTAATTCATTTCAAGTAAGTTTTGTTTATGCAGTCTTTTTAAATATATTTCTTTTGCCAAAATCTCTCTACAAATTGATGCCATTATTCTGTTGCTTAAAATAATATATTCTTTTAATATAAAGTTTGAAAACTACTTTGAAAACTACTTTTAAAAATTGTAGTGGAAAATGACTAAAAAATTCAAACAAAAAAATTGCGAGAAAAGTGATCTTTAAAAATGTTTAAGTTTTACAATAAGTTATTTAAAATGCAATTAAGTCAATAAATAGTAGATTTTAAAAGAGATAATTACATAATTAAACAGTTTGCAAACTGTTAACTAAAGAAAGTGTTATTGAGAAATGACTTACCAGTGCTATCGAGTAGACCTGACAGGTCTTCTTCTGATGCGTAATGTTGAGGACAGGCTTGTTTACGACGAGACATACTTGAGAGGAAGAGCCAGAGCAGAGCACCTTTACTGGGATGTATACGAAGCTGAAAATGATAGAGAATGAAAATAAGAAGAGTGCTTACAACAAACTCACACAAGAAGAACAATCTCTAATTGATAGGACACACATAAGGCTGGGCGAAGAAGTCGCGCCTCGCGCATGACACCGCTTATGAGTATCAATAATCTGAGCTTTTATATTATCATAATCACAAAATGAGAAAAAGACAAAAACTTCTCTAACAATACCATTGGCCAAAACAATAATTGGGTTGATATCGGGTTACTCTAAAGTCCTTACATCACACTTACAGTCGAGAAAGCAATTTATGACATAAAAACTAATATATCCCTAAATAATTGGCAACTTTTCATAATTCAAAATATGTAATTGTCAACCAATCGGATGACAAACAAAGAATTTCACTCTTAATCCCAAACCTAAAATGAGACGCATTTGCTATTGTGTACTGTAGTGAATGGTTTTAAATTTGCGCTCTCTTTAGAGTTATTTAGTTTGAAGACAAGGCCACCCACAATATTATCACATCAGTGCCACTTTGACAACATTTATTGAAAGGATGGAAATCCTTCTAATGCATCGCATCACAGGTTCACATGGGTTTGAGTGTTGAGCCATTGACTCTCAAATGAGCCTTTGGCTGCTTGGCTGCCGAGTCTTAAGGCAAACGATCTGTGAATACGATCTGCGACGCTTCAATCCGATTTGGCTCTGACCTAATTTAAAACTGTTGCTACTGTTGAACAGTTCTCTCCACTCAACTGATAGACAGTCAATACTAAGATCTTGATAGCATTGATAGAATCATAGCTCCGCGGAATCACTTAAAACCAAAAGTACTTCTCCAACACATACATCGCTTGTGACACTTGTTTGACTATCAATTCAAAAATAAAGAACACCTTATTTCTAGATTAAACTCAATGCTATACTGTATTTGAGTCACAACAAAATCAAAACATGTATTTTAGAGAAACCAATATTTTAAGCGTTCTCTATGACTCCCAAAACTCTAATGGAATGGCTTTTGTTTTAGCAAAACAGGGTTAACCTGACTTTGAGATGTCGGATGACGTTCTCTCAAGAAACAGTCTTTTTGGATGAGAAGAGTCAGAGTGAAGGAGAGAGAGAGAGAGAGAGTCAGAGAAAGAGAGAGAGAAGCAAAACATTTGAGAATCTGCATAACGTCATCATATTATTTGGTGTAAAGAGTGCTCTAATCATACATAGTATGCCTTCTTTTCATTTAAATCTATCTTTGGAACAGAGATCAGTCTCACTATAATCTCGAACTTCAGGCATTTTGCCAGAGATGACAAACTCCACACAGCATATGAGCGGTGTTTCTCTTTTCTACACAAATCTCTCTCATCTCTGTTTCACTTTCTTGACTGCAGACCCGTTAAGAACTGTTTGAGCACTTCTACTGCACACACCTTTCACTCAATATTTCAACAAATAAGTCGTTTAATTAATTTTTTTAATTAATTTGTTTTCATAGTAAACAAAACTTAAGGAAAAGTTCATAAAAGTCATAATCAGGTCTTTTATGAATTATACATTACTTTATTTAATAATAAATTAAATTTTATTATTAACTAATAGACTGGTATTCATGTTATTTGAATTATTTTGCTATAAATAAATGTTATTATATGTAGAAAAGCATTAAATATAAATATTATTTAAATTCTATTTAGAAAATAGTTTAAGAAAATAAAAAGTTTATGAATTACATAAACAAAGCATTAAAAACAGATTCATTTGACTCTCTCTTGAGTTAAACTAACTTTAAATGATTTAAATTAAGAAAATATTATAACATAAATAAGTGAACAGATTATACAAAACTTTCTCATTTAATGTGTTCGCAAAGTTTTTATTACTTTTATAAATATAGACAAATATTTACAATAAATGTATTTCTTTTTGAAGATCAAATGCTTACACAAAAAGTTTTGAATACTTTAATATTTATAATGATTTAAATGAAATCTTACCTTAAATTAGATAAAAAATACTGTTAAACAATAGACTAATCATGTCTTCAAATAAATAGTCGTAAAAAACAATGAAAAGCAATAAATCATAACATAATAATAGTAATAATAATAAGTTGATTGCAATAAAAGCCACAAAAATCGCAATAAAAGTGCACTAAATTTTGATCCAATAATGAAAAGCTATTTTTCAAAGCTGTGAATGAGTTAAACAAAAGTCTTGTCTTTTTACGAACTCAATTATGAAGAGCTCATATCAATTGTTTGTTAATAAATACATAAATACATAATAATTGTGACCAAACTTTTCAACTTTTAGTCACAGTATTAAAGGTCACAAAAGATGACATTCAATAATATCAATGACAAAAAAGTGTCAATAAATCGATTGATTGATAGTTAGGTTAAGTTTTGATTCACTGATGAAATAAACTTTAGATAATAGGATGGCTTTAGTGGTGAATATACTGTTAAATAATAATACTAGTAATGAGTGTAAAGTGTGTAAAGTGTAAGCTCAACACCAAAGCAACTCAAGTGACCGACATTCAGGAGTTGCATCCAAAGGCAAAACGAGATATACTGTGCAGCACGTGTTCAATGACGTTATAGAGGCGAAGAGGCGTTCATGTCATTCATGAATATAACTGTGAGCTACCTATTGGACAATCGATCGTATCTGAGGGACCGCCCCCTCAAGACATTCAGCTTTACTTTAAGTTTATCACAATAATCACTACTAAAAAATATTAGAGAAAAACGTTTTCACTGTATTTCTTTCTCAACATTTTGAAGTTCACTCTTTTATTTCGCTTTTAAAGCAAACTTTTTTGCTTTCGCTTCACCACTAAGTTAACCAAAAAACAATTTTGCAAATCTTTTTCACTGTTTCTTTCTTTCTGGTCGGGGTTTTCGGGTTTGCACTTGTTTTAAAAATTTTATTTCATTTTCTTGATTAACATGATATCCATTTATGTCTTTATTCATTTTTTTATATAAATTTATTGTTATTTTTAGACAAGTCTTGATTTGCCTCATGATTTCATAATTAATAATTGCGTAAAAATTATTTCTTTTTGGATTTTAAAATATTTTCACTCCTTTTCCTTCTTTTCCTTACAAGAGTTTGTGATGAAATAAAACTTGAATTTTAATTATGATTTTTTATTGCTTTAAATTTACTAAAAATTATGATAAATGCAATGAATACAAAGTGACTTAATATAAAAGTTTGTAATTTATAACATAATTTCTGAAAATAATTTATCTAAAAATGTTTTACAACTTAAAGGGGAAACTCTTGAAATTGAAATGAAATTTAATACATTTAACGCTTGATTGTAGAGAAAAGATAGTGAGCTCTTGGCATAAGTCCCAAACCTAATCTTCATTATCAGTGTCATCATTGAGAAAGTATCGCAAATCAGTGCATAATTTTAATTGTATTCGTTTGAGTAGTAGTTGTCTCTCCTTTGAACGGAGCTGACAAACGACATAAAATAGCAGAGCGATCATCAATCAGTCAAAGTTCTGCTACAGTTTGTATTAAATGCTATTATTTTATAGATCGTGTCTTTGCTTTATTATGAAGGACATGAACATAACATAAAATACATGATATTTATATTTCATAAAATATTAGTTATTCAACTCTTTGAGTCCTGGATTGATATATATCTAATTATCGTAAGGGTTACTACAGTAGTACTATTATACAGAAGCGATCATCACATCACCCATATCGGCCGCAGGGCATAAACAGCTGCAGCGATTTTCTCTCGACTAGTTGTCTCTCAACAGTTTGCATTCCTATATATTTTTTTATCATTTACTAAATTTATTTATGGTTTCTTTAAGTTAATATACAAAATCTTATAATATCTAAAATAACAGGAATTTTGCATTAAAGAAAATATTTTGATTAAATTTTTTTCAATTAGCATTAGAATATTTTTCAAGAATGATGCGGTAAAATAGAAGTTAAAATTCTAGTAAAACTAAATTTTTTCACATCATCTTATTTGTCCACAAGTTTCTAGATTTTACAGTCATTTAAAAATACTTAACACTTTTATTTACATATTTATTAACTAATGTAAGGTCAGGTTAGGTTAAGTATAAAATATTGGTTTTTCAGTCGCTTTATGCCACAAACAATATAAAAATTTTTCCTCAATATTTCCATAAATTTATAATTAGCTTACATTTATTGCTTGAATAAACACTTGAAAATTGTAAAAAAAATATTTAAATCAATTGCTGGATATTCTAAATAAATTTTTAATTGAAAATTTTTAAAAATAAAACTAAAGATCAAGTGAATAAAATTCAATTTTTAAGAATGAAAATAAATATGATTGAGATTTGTCAAAATCAAACAGTTAGGCTCAAACCAAAGATTGGTGACTGTTCGTGCTTTTGATTAAAGCTATCATTTTATTACAGTAAAGACAGAGAACATTCGTCAGTAGTCACTAATATTAACTTTAATAAGAGATACTTAATGAATATTTGAAAGCAGTTTATGTATAAATCCATCCATTCATTCCAGTGATGACCCCATGAGAACATCAATTAATGATGTATCAAAAAATTATTTATTATTATAATATACTGTACATATCTTTACGACCACTGTGCATACTATAAAATGTTAATGTTTTTTGAAAAATGGTATTCACAAAGAAGTTGATGAATAGTAATTACATGTTCTGTTACGGTTCATCTCATAACTGAAGAACTATGCAGACGAGCAGAGACACATCTAATGAGTCTACACTTGTACAGACATTCATTTATTAATAGCTATAATAAAAATATTATGAGGTTATAATTTGAATAAGTCTATGGAACAAAAATTAAGGTCCAATATACTGATCTATGGTTCAAATTGAATTCTATTGATTTTGACTACAATGTTAAGCACATATATTCTCAAAATATTCTGTATCTGAAAATCTGTTGAAACTTGCATTAAATAAACAGAAGCTTTATTGTGATTTACTTGTGTTCATTGCGATCCAGAAATTAGTTTGTCTGGAATGCACTTTCAGTTTAAAGATCTCAAGTAAAGTCCGCAATACATTAAAATTCATTGAAGTCACGGCATGTTTGGTGTAATGGTCAATGTCAAGGGCAACTTGTCATACAATCGTATGATAGTTAACAGACCAAATGTTCATTTTCACTATTTACCACTCGTCACTTTGCTAACTAAAGCCCAATAAAGTTAGTTCACAGTCTAATAAATTATTTACAGTCAAGTAATTTGTGCTCAAATTAATAAATTACTCAACAATTTTTGAATTTATTTTTTGCTGAATTCACAAACTCATTAATTTTGATCATTATGTATAACTTGTAAAAAAATGAATTCATATGCTAAATATTGGCGCAGCTGTAATAAAGTAAGATTTAATTCAAATTTTTGTCTCTTCTTCTAATCAGCAAAAAAATTAATGATTTTTATTATTAAATTTGTTTAATATAAAAATGTTAATTACAGATTAATAATTGTTCATAAAATATATGTTTGAACAGAAGGGAATATCAAAATGAAAATTTAAAGCTACACTAGAATTAACATTATATTAAAAGTTATTATTTAGTGAGCATAAAGATTTGACTCTTAATGTAAAACAGCTTTACTAAAAAATGATATTGTCCTTGCACTGGCACTGACTCGTGAGCTCTGTTTATGTGTATAATATGCGCATATGAGAGGGGGAACAGCTTAATGAGATTTTAACGTGACCATTGTGAGGTTAGCTGTCAGTTTACTTATTTTCTACCGCCACCAGAACTACAACAGCTGAATGATAGAAAAACATATCTTCTATTTTTATGATACAAACTTGTAGAGCGAGTACAGCCTTTTTCAATGCAAACTTAGTATGTGTTAAAATCAGTTATTATTTTTTCTGCTTGAGGTGTGCTTTCTAGAGAAAGGGAAATTGCCCACAAAATTATATACCAGTTAGAAATTATGGCCACTATTTGAACACATTATTCTTTCGCATAAGTATAACCGGAAATGTGCGCACTAAACAAACTTTACTCAGAATATTTGAAAGTGATATTATATTTTCAAAATAGAGTTATAAGTATAGCCATACAAATAAATAGCCGGTGCATAAGTCATAAATATAATAAAGAAGGCTTTATATTTTTTTAAGCTTCAACGCTTTCATTATGACTTACAGTTTATTACATATAATTGTGTTCTTAATGTTAATAAAAAAATATTCTCGATGTGGAAATTAAGTTTTAAACTAATACCTACAGCTATTTATAAAATAATATATCAAATAATAAGTAGAATTATTT
>JAUJYT010001565.1:0-11153 GCA_033996565.1 Nanhermannia nana
TCAAGCAAAAGTACTTTTATTAGTTATCAATTCTTTTTTGATGTTGTTTTAAGTTTTGTTTTTCTGTTCTTTATTTTGATCAATAAAATTACTGTATTTATAAAAAAGACAACATTTTGAATACTTATTATTAGTCTGTTTATTAAATTGGTTTATTAGTGATGACATAGGTTACAAACTTGATATGATTTAGTAGTAATTTCAAACTACATTGAAATATGATTAACGATGAATATAAGGCTCAGTCTGTTAAGCAGTTGTGTGCAGGTAAAGCATTTCAATTCAATTACCTGCGGCACTACTACTTAGAAGTCTGGCATAATATTTATTTGCTTTTCAAATAAGCTCATTATCTCTTTAATTAATTATTATTTGTAGACCTTTTCCATTGTATTCATTTATATTTAAAACTGATTGATTCAATTTAAAAATGAAATACTATTTTAGTACAATTAACTTAAATGGAAAGCTTTGTTACTTATAGTGAGATCTAATTTGTAAAAAGAATGTTTGAGACGATCACAAGTGTCTAACAGGTGGGCTCTTTCTCAATGTATTTTATCTGTAAAGTGAATAACGGAAAAGTGTTCTGATATTGATATTATATATTAATTAATATTAGACAAACACCAAACATAGAACAAATTGAAATTAGAAAAATATCTAGAAATTAGATATTAGTTGTATTAGAAATATCGATAAAATTTAACATGATTTGCACCAATGAATTTTGGACGGAAACTTGTACGCAGAAAACGATAGCGAACAAAAAATTACAACTGATGTGTAGAGCTTTGTAAGTCTATGATAATGACATCCCAACTAAAGTTATTGCCATTTGAGGCGTTTATCGCATTGCTAACTAAATAGTTTGAGTTTATTTGGATGTTTCCAATCTCCCCATAATATAGTAATAGTTTATAATCAAAGTCATTGAGGCACTACAGCCATAGAGTCGCACTTTGAACAGTACACGCTTTGTTCCCCTCTATCCTAATCGGCCATCAAAACAGACGAAATATAACCAAAGGAAGTGACCAAAGGTAAAAGTAAAGCTAAAATTTGACGCCAACTTTACCAATTGAAATGCTATATCTGTAAAGCTGATGATCTTTGGTTTATACGGATCTGTAAAATAGCTGCAAATATGCTGAAAAGGGTAACTAATAGTAATGTTATGCTGTAATTGGATACTAATGCATAAGTTAACACAGAAGGTAGTAGTCATGCAATTCATATTAGATATCTATGAACGAGATAAAAAATACTCACCAGCTTTGAATCTATAATTTAAAAAAGAAAGTTTAAAGCCAGTAAAAAATTAGAGATATTATAACACACTATGTTATAAAACCTTAAATGATTAACACAATAAAGACTAGATTTAAAAATAATTTGCAATTAAATAAGTTGATTGAACAAAAAAATACTAAACCAAAGTTTGAATAGTAGGCATAGAGTATTATTTAATTGATTAAATCAGTACCACATGTGATAGTTAATAGACATGACTGCAAGCGATAATACAATTAATGAAATAACTTTGCAAGCATTATAACCCAAAATACTGCTAAGGTATGCATCAATGGTAAAGATTATATTTTTGGACGAGACATAACTCTTATGCATGGGTAACATTAAAAGTTGACAAACACTTAACAGTTAATGCATACCACAAATTAAGAATTGATTACTCACCCGCACATAACTTCTCGTCCCGATGCAGTAATAGAAGAGACGAGATTAGCCATAAATATTGGGCTTTATGTAGTTATCTAATGTTTACACAATGAAGCCTGCATTTATTCGCTTTACAATACACCTGTTACACTTTCAACGTTGTAATGATCACTGTTTTTTCCAAATCTCATTCTATGCTAAATGGTGGACACTATCTGTGTTATTTAGCTAACATTTGATTGGTTGTCGCGTTTAGTCTCACATCCGATTTTGATAACATGCAGTCATACGCCAATCAGGCATAAGTTCCTCAATTTTAATATTGAATTCATTGACTATGTTTTCACCTGTTGCGACAGAAAAACTGTTTTCAAATGTATTTGTAGTGTTTAATCGCCTGCTATATTATGTGTATTCAAGTAATTCCTAATGCTTTTGCTTTCAACTAATTTATTTGTTTCATAACAATATACTGTACTCTCATTGAAAGCGATTCGAGAATCTTGATTAGAATTTGAGTCTGGAATGAAATACTAATCACCCCTTCTATACGCTAAAAGTAAAACTACTATACAGAACACATCGGTTCACATTCGTTTCATATTAGATGATGAAATGAGTATAAGAAATATTTGATTGATTATTAAGCTTTTAGTTATCTCTGCAGTTGAGTGTCTATAATTTTTTATTAATTATGTTATAAGTATGGTCTTAATAGGTTCATAACTTGAAAACAAAGTAAGCATAAAGTTAGCGTTTGAGCATTTGCTGATTAGACAGTCAAGTGAGGTCATCATTCAGTTGCAAATATCAATAGCGCCTTAGTATGAAAGTTTGATAACTTAAAAGACAGAAATATGATTGCATGACATCAAACTGATAATAAGCAGTCTATGCGCTAAATTCTATACTACTAGTGACGAACTTTTAAGTATTGTATAACCAGAATTTTTATAAATTCTTTGCTCACCTGTAGTCTAAAATAAATACTATGCTCCAAAAATTGCAAAAAAATTCAATATTCTGGTGACTAAATTGAAAGAGAGAAAGAGAAAATTCACGGATGTTTGTACTTTGCGTATTGCACTTCTCTTTTTCGCGATTTGCAATGTTTGCTAAAATGAAAAAGTTATTTGACTCACCAATAGATCAACAGAAACAATTTTTTGATCTAATTATTGATGTAAACCATTATTTAATGCGGTGATAAGAAAGCGATCCTTCAAGTGCACGGTATAATGAGCGTTAGGCTTCATATATCTATTACGCCCATTATAACGGTCACAAAAAGGAAATGCATTTCGCTTTAAAAGTCAACTTCAACGGAAACAATTGAAACAATGGTCAAAAATTAGTATAAAGTTGAACTAATTATCTGTCGCTAAACACATATTAAAAGATATCAGTAGTTGTGATATTCGCTTACCTTATGAATGAGCTGCACTCGCGAACAGCATCCGAAAGACACTACAATCTGATGTTAAGCTAAGCTCTTGGTTTGTTGTAGTCTCTAAGGCCCGCATCATTTCAATTAAAACAAAGTAATCATTCTGTCTGGCAGTGCCCGTATCGTTAATGAATATTAAGGCAAAGAATAAGTGACCCCACGTGATACACCCGAAACCCTATTAAAACGAATCTAACAAAACCTGGCCATATGTGGTCCTGTCAAATAATTGCACTTTTTGCCACATGTTTGCAGCTTTTTCTCATAATATTTTCTATGATGTATATGTTTTTGTGACATCTCATATGAATTTATTGTTTTCGATGTCTTTACAATTTATGACTCATTAACCTTTTTTTTTAATAGAAATAAATGTTTGAAAAATGTTAAATAATATTTTCCACAATTTCTTTAATTAATTTTTTAACTCGATTGTGATGAGATTTTAATTTTTATCAAATTTCATTAGTTATTTTAGACTTTATTGAGTAAATTATACAGTTTTTCATCGATAAATAGAAAAGTTAGCATAACGTTAATATTTAGAGAAGATAACGAGGTCACAATTCATCTGTCATAACACCTGGCAATAAATTTCATATAATTCACTTCTCAAATGAAGCCTAATTGAGAGTTCATATACAATGAGTACCGGTAATAGAGAAGCAACAGTTCATTTAATTTAATATAACATTTCTGAAATTTCCACATCACTCTTATCAATCTTTAAAAAAAACTCTAAATAAAGTTGCATTATGTCTATTAATATTTTTAAATAAATAAAATTTTATTATTAGAGACTTATTAAAGGATTTTATTTAATTTATAATTAAATAACTCAAGTGATAACTAATCTTAAGTATAAATAGTTTTATTTTCGAAATAAACTACATTTTAATCTCTGATACATTCACTTCAGTTTTGTTTAATTCTCAGATTTAAAGGAATACAGAATTATTTTTATAGTATTCTAAAGCTATAGTATAAGAATTAAAGCTATTACATGAGTTTTAAAAGGTAGGAAATATTCAATATTCTGAAACTATAGCCCGCATTATAGGGTACCAATGATTCTTTGATAACACTTCCTGCAGATGTTTTTTCTAATTTAGTAATTAATTAATTGCAATATATTTATTGCGTTGGAGTAAATGAAATGATTTATAACTAATTTAAGTTTGAAATTATGATTGAAATTAATTTATTTAATAGTTTGCTAATTGAAAATCAAATCTCTGTAGTGATGAAGCAAATAAACCAAAGTTACTCTGCAATTAGTAGTCGATCGCACAACTGTCGCCCTGTCTGCCCGTTCAAAATTGCTTTTTACCTATTAATAAAAAATCACTGATAACATATCTTTACTTTTATTTTATTTATTAAATAATTATTGATTTTTGTTAATACCATTTCAAAGTATTTGCCATCACTGAGTGATAGACAACGAAGTCTAAGGCATTTCATCCGAATTGCGTCTGTAATTCAAAATTTTATAAAATGAAACTCAAAACTAAAACTATAGATTAAATAATATTCAATTAAAATAATGGCTAACAGACCCACTGCTTTACTACTTCTGTCAGAGAAACGTAGAGTCTCTGAATCCCAACGGGCTTCGATTCTCTCAATTTGGTTGCAATTATTAGCAATTGAGTCAATCAATGAATCGATATGTATTTTTTGGTGTATCTTTTGACAGCAGCCTTCAGGCATTCCCATTACAAGCACTCTGAAAAATAGTTATATTTGTTAATTAATGATTAAACTCAATTGTTTATTAAATTTTATTTAATTTTACTCTACAAAAAATAAAAAAGTTACGCTTATAAAAAACAATTATTTAAAAATCACAGAAGTATCTATCACTGGAATTTGAACTCAATCTTATATATTGTTCGCCATACTGCAATACTATACTGATTAATATGCTTTTTAATTATATTTTAAGAGTTTTAAGAAGTAATAACTGTGTTTTAACTGCATATAATCTCAATCAGATCTCAATAAGTTATAGCTTTAATACATAAGAGACCATATGCTATAGCTGTGATGTGATCGATATGTAATTGGGAGTGTGATTAACTTCATTTATTTGTTACTAATAAAATAGAAAATTTAAAATAACAAAAACTAAACTAAATTATAACACTATAACTAACTTAATTAGAAATTAATATAATTTGGTTAAAAGTGGACTGTGTGAAAAATATATCAATTTGTTAGTTATTCAATATATACTTAATATTCTTAAGCCAGGGTAAGACTGATGTCCAAAATTGTTCCGTTAGATGAGGTAAACCAGACAACTGCAGTCCTCTAAGCATTGGTGCTTGAATTTTGAGAAACTTGAGCAGTACTTCATCGGAAACATTTTCATTGCGATCGAGATCTAAAGAGATCAATGACTTCATGTTTCCCCTTTCCATAAAATCATATAAAACTAAATCTGTGAAACAGTCTTGTTGTCCAGCACTTAAATATCTCAAAGATGGAATACGACACAACACATCCATCAAACATTCAGTCGACAACTCTGTTGCTGTTATATCTAATTCTTGAAGACTTGTCTTTTCCCATTCAACTGACATCATATGATCGCTTTGTAGGTCTGAATTGAATTGATAACGATATTCAAAACCAAAAGTCAAATTAAAGAGTAATCACTTGACTCACTTGTGTGTTGCATAAGAAGACATCGAAGTCTTTTGCATCGATGAAACAAAAGCTTTAGTGTACTTCCAGTAAACTTTGTGCAGAAATTAAGAGACAAACATTCAAGTTGTATACAATTACTACTGAGAGACTCCACATGACTGTCATCAACAAAATTTATTCCGAATAAGTTAACGACTCTCAAGTTCGGAACAGCACTTTTCAGTTTATGAATATTGACCACTTCATAAATTTCTTCCTCTTCTTCTTCTACAGCCTTCTCATAAGTGCCCACTAAATGCAATACTTCTAAACCGTTTATGAAATTATAAATTTTTCTCATAAATCCTTCCATAAAAATGACTTCAGACAAACAGATACACATCGTTCGCAATTTAGTGGGAAATGAATGTAAATCATTGAAATCATGCAATTGCATGGCTGTCGAAAAGTCTAACAACATGTTTGTCAAGTTTGGACATTTATTTGCCAATTCATGCAAAACTGTGTGAGTTATTAATTCAATCGGCAATTCTATGTAACGCAATGATGGACCTGATTGTGAAGTAAAAGTTAAAAATAATTCCAAATATTTAAATATGAGTTACGCACCAAAACGAATGGAAATTAAAGCAAGAAGTGATTCGATACTCGTTACATGAAGTCCTGACACATCAGGCCTGAGAGAAACATGAGTCCATAATTTTGAATCACATGAAATCATTCTCCATTTCTTGCAAACTCGAGCCAAACGAGACACCTCTCTATGCGGCAAATAACTGAATATTTTGAGAAGTATTTTATCGGGCAATTTGTCGAGTGTCTAAAAATTTTTAAAGCGATTTTAAATAAGACATTCTTACAATTATAGATTTTATTTTATTTTATGCATAGATTCATTGCAGGTAAAAAAGAATTGAGTGTTGGAGTAAGTTATACTTTAAAAATTTTAACATCTAGAATCTTGATAACAGTGTTCTAACTTAATCGTATATATTGAGGTCCATATACAGTAAAAACAGTAAGTTTGAAACATTTGAAGTTACGCAATAATGAAATGCGCTTAAAGCTAATGAGTTGAATTGAATTTTTTTTCAATTAAAAGTGGTCCTCAAGCGCACCACCACCAAAATAGATTAATTTAACTGAATTAATGCCTTTTTCAAGTAAAATAATATCTTCTCTATGTCTTTAATAAACAACAATTGAATTTATAAACCTTATAATCACTAATGATATTATACTTATAATATTCGATAATCTGACTTAAACTTAGTTTGGATAACAATATAACAACACATGCTTTAATTGAAACTCAAATTAGAGACGAAGACATTCCTGTTTTACTCCTTTATTGTTTAACACTTTGATTCCTCAATAGAAATAATGAAAATAAATCAATAAAAAAAATGAAAGATGAAAGTATTCTATGGAATACGATACTTTGCATTTAAGTTTATTACAATAAATATTTAATTTACAGTATAATTAAGTTTATCTCTTAAAATGAATGAAAATAAAAAAGTTAGTATTTAGACCTATTCTGGGTTGACATTAATTATGCAGAACTGTACTATTGATTTTAATAAAACTATTTTAGTATAAAGTATTATATACTGTAAGTCTCAATTCAATTAATTAACTGTCAGTTTATAAGTATATTAATTCAGTATTAATTGAAAAAAGTACTTATTAATAAGTATTAATAAGTATATGATACAGAAACCCAAATTTTGTTTGTTTCTAACTTTGCATAATATTTTAAGTAAAGCACGCGCTGCTAATAATTCATTTAATTGTGGATGACTTGTGAACTTGTTGTACATTTTGAGACATAAGTTGATCTGTTATACATATCACATAACACTAATAGTAGTAATAACAAAGTGTTTACAAAAAATTAAATGAAGCTCTGATGTGAACATGTTTCAGCTCATATTTTAAGGATTTAGAGTTATATAAGTGTTTCAGAGAATAAACATATTTCACACATTTTTTCAGAAGATAGGGATATAATTACTTCAGTACATAGCAGAACACATATTTATTTTTCTTAACATACAATTTTAGGCGACAACGTATGAAAGAGACAAAGAATAATTAATAATGTGTTGAATCATCCGCATTGTTCAAAATATTTTTGATAAATAAGTTTCTACGGACTCTATAGCATCCACTCTAAGACTTTAATTTTTGTTAACTTAAAAAATTGAAAAATTGCATACAATGTCGCAATATGAAATCCAAAGAATGTTTGTTTATTTGGAAGCTATACCTGTGTCAGTAGCGGAAACTGTTCCATAAAAAGATCATTTAATTGTTTGCTTTTTTAATATATTTATTTGTTTGTTTTATTTAAAATACAAATCAAAAAATAAAAGTAAGAATTTCTTGATAATAAGTAATGAAGAGCTTAGGCTCAGACTCAGGCTCAGGCTCTAAAGTTTTTGAGCCTATGATTTTCATAAATATAAGTTATATTCTGTTTTGTTTAAAAGGTTAAAAAAATGTTTAATTAGCGTATAATATTTATAGTACATAGAGGTACAGTACAGTACATAAAGATAGAGGTAATAGAAACACAGTTAATAAGTGATGCCTACCGTGTGATGAGACTGAACTCCATTTTTAACAAGAAAGCTGCCTCCCTGTTGGTTCGACTCTTTAATGTTTGCGAGAGCTGCAGAAGACACGTCTTGTGTTACGGCCCACATTGAAAGTCTTCTATCCATTCTCAGTTTGACAGCGCCTTTATATATCGGAATAAAAGGGGTGAAAACGATAGGGGAGGAAACATAAGTGACATTCGTATTCAAAATTCGAATTTTTTATTCCACTGTAAACTATCAGAAGTTTATTTTTATCCCTATCTATATTTCTTCCTATATTTAGAAACACTAATATTATGCCACACTTAAACTTAATCTCAAATAATAACGTGTCTTATAATTCGAGGCCTATGCTAACCAAAAAATTTTCATTACTTTAAGTAAATCTTTTTTAATCAAATTCCAAGCAATTAAAATAATATTAGTTTAAAAGTAAAGAGTTTTAGGGATAATAAAACTTGACGTTTAAATACTATGGCATAAGACAAGAAATTAGTTATACGGTAACTGTATTTCGTAATTTGACCCTTCAGTTTTAGAACTTTTACAAAGATCCACATAAAGCATAGTTCTCTCAGTTCTCTCAGTTCTCTCTACGGTATATCTATAACAATAAAATTGAATGTATGACATATTATATTTGTATTAAATATTTTGACAAAATGTTTTCCAGCATTTAATTCATGAATGAGAAAAAGATAGAATTCCTGATTGAAAATATTGCTATTTAAGTTTTAAAACCAAAAATTGAAACCGAAAATTGATTTTAAAGTAAGTCTTTTCTAACAGTAGTGAGAATATGTTTGAATGCATAATAGTTAGATAGTTAGATGGCTCTTATGATGTGCTACTTCTTTCTAAATTCTTAAAGCCCTGACTCTAACCAGTGAGAAGACAGACAGCTAAAGACCAGCCCATAGGTCCACACTTTCCATGCATTTGAATTCCCATCTGTTATATTATATAATATACAGATAATTATATGGTTTAATGTATGTCACAATTCAGAGCTTTAAATATCGCCTAAGATTAATAAAATAATTTTCATTCAGTATGTTATGTTATGCTAGACTTCTCTCAATTTTCTTTCTATAAACTAATTCAACGATCAGGTCATCCGTTGAGACTATTTTGAAATATCATCGAAAATCACAAGAGATAAGGATTTTCTTTTATAATTATTAATACAATAATTATCTTTAATGTCTTTAATAAACTGTAAGTTAAATAATTTAATAAATATCTAACAGTGTATTAAACTTTTTTGAATCTTATCTTTGCTGTATAGAGGAATGCATTTAAATTAGCCTCAAATATATGAATTACATTTATATAAACTTAAGTCAACTATAATTTAAAAGAATCCAAATCTATAATCAAAATTAAATATTAACAAAGAGTTCAAACTTTAGGTCAATTTTACTTAAAATTTAAATAAACTTTAAAATGTTTGCAAATAACTGATTATTTAGTCCTCTTTAACATCGCTTTAAATTTTTATAATTTAATGATTTGCCTCAAAATTTATAATTTAGTTAGAATTTTTTGAATAATATTCAAATATATTATATTTAATAATTATTTGCAAATTTATAAAATTTTTGGTGCAATTTAATGCTGAAGAGTCCAAAGCAATACAAATGTATTCAATTCTTAATAAACTTGTTAATAGTTTTAACTTTTGATAAGTTTGAATGATCTCAAGCTTATACTCATATACACCCAGGACTTTCGCTAAAATTCTCAAAACTAATTGTAACCAATAGTTTTTTTAAAAATAATTCAAATAATTAGTATGAGTATGTTATAAAAGATTTTTAAACTTTCTATAGAGAAATCAAACAAATGCTTGTTTGTGTCGCTAATGAAGTCGCAAGAAATGGTTTTGAAAAGAGCAGAAATAACTGAAAATGTATCTCAAGGATAAATGAGAGAGTTAGAGCTAAATGAGAACACTCACAATTCAAGTTAACAATCAATAAACATTATTTTCATAGCATTGAACGTTAAATTCAATGCTAAGTTAGTACTCTTTGCAGTTTGAGGAAAATCTAATTGAACCGACTTATTATTGATCTGAGATACAGGTATTATATGTCAATAAGTTATTTTACAAATATTTAAATCTATGCTCCAAAATAGTGGTTTTTACATTTTTTTGGAAACCACCTTTTAAAAGGGGTACAAAACTTTTCACACAACATTAATTTGAAAAGTATAAGTCAGGTTTCTCTATAGAGTCATCCATCGAACATCTAACCTAACCAATCAAACACCTAACCTAACCTAATCTAATCCCACAAAAAAATTCCCAAATTTCAATTGAAAAATACAAACAATATTTTTAAAAACCTTTCAATCTTTCCGAGTTATTCTATTTTAAAGTTCAAAAATTAAAAAAATTAATTAGTTTAAAAATAATTTATCGACAATGGGAGGGATCATAGAAATGATAACGACACTAAAATTAATGACAAATGAAGTACTAACGGAAGGAAGACTTCTGAAGTACACAACGTCCTGAGTGAAAAAAATTAATTTAATTTTTCTATTGATAAAACTCTTTTTTGGTTGGGTTCTCTTGTTTTAAAACTTTATTACTTAATTTCATGCTTCATACTGTTGTTTATGAAATATCTATATATATCTTAAATATATATTATAAATATTTTACAGATAAGTGTATATTTTCATAACGATTCAATTGTGAATTACTTTTTAAACTAGAGGAAGATTATCTATAGTTTGAATATTGGAGTTTGAAG
>JAUJYT010001566.1:0-11149 GCA_033996565.1 Nanhermannia nana
AGAATTTGTTAATATTGGTGAAAATGTATGTTAATATTGATTTATATCTACCATATTCATTGTAACATACAAATTAAACAGTTAACTTATAAAGAGTCAAATATATAAATATTTAAAATTATATTTTTGAAGATTTAAACTTCTGTTTAATATAGAATATACAATTTATTATATTGCTTTTGTGATTAAATTAACGTATTTTATAATTGACCATAAAATAGTACTTCCATTGAATTTTACTAAGTTTTTTACTAAACTAGCAAACAAACTACATTTGATTTAGTTCATTTAATTGCCAATATCACAATGTAACACTGGTACCAGCTTTCCTGGGGGCAGGAGTTCACCAAAATTAGTGGCCAGAAAAGTAGAGTGGGCTCAAAAAATCATTTGTTTTCCGAAACCGTTTTTTAGAAGATTATATTTATTCTTTGTTTATTCTATTTGTTTGAACTATTGAGCGTGAAGTGCGGTTTGCCTTTTAAATGTAGACAAGTCTAAGCAGATAGAAAACAAACGTATCTACGGTTATACTCAATTAGACAACATTAGGACCCCTTCTACGTACATATGTCTAGAGTACGTATGTCTACGTACATAAAGAAGGCGATCGAGTCAAAGGAGATATAGATGCACAATAAGCTTAGAATCATATTCAGCAGCAGCTGTCAACCCTACCAGCACTCTAATATCTGGACTTTCTTTACATAGCTTTTACATAATAAATGCAAAAATCCAACAAAACTTATGAAAATGCAAAAATCCTAGAATTAAGGCATTTATAGATACATGTCAAAGGTCAGATGTGATCCCAACTTGTATTAAATTGTGAGTTCTATTAACTTAAAGTTAAGAACTAGAAAAGTCCAGAAGAAGATAAGCTTTAATTACGATTTATTATAATATAACGATTAGACCTATTATTTTTCTATTTTTAGAATTTGACTCAATTCTACGCAAAATTATTTCAAAGCTAATCAATAAATCAATAGAATTTTCTTTTGAACTCAAACTTTTTAATATAAATCTTAACAAAACTAATTTTGTTTAGAAATTAATACATCTTTCATAATAAACAAAAAGTACTTCATTGAGAGTTAAAATAGAAAATAAACTCAATTTGCTTTCAGTTTGAATAAAGTAAACGCTTTATAACTTTCTGATAAAACTTGTGATAAGTTTAATAAAATTTGTTTTCCAGATCTTATTATATTTTTTTCAATATTTTGTTCAATAACTGTTGTGTTGTTGAAAATTCAATTGAATAGCACTTGAAAACTATAAAATGCTCTTCAATTCAATAATTTGATGACTCTTTACTCTAAATGAGAACTAATTAGAAAGATTTGAATGTCTTTATGTCTCTGATGTCTCTGATGTTATATAATATGTTATATAATGTTATATAATATGTTGTGCAATACTTAAAGTATAGTGTAGAGATAGATAATAATAATTGAGGTAAACAAACAGTCATAAAATAGGATTCTATTAAGCAGATCTCTTTCCATAAGAAAGCCCTGAAATGATCGTAAAAATTCTTTTTATTGTAAAGACTGGACTAACGAGATGTTTGTCTGCATTGAACTGCTTTACGACTCACTAAAAAATGTATTTCAAAGGCATTGTTGAGCCAAACATTAGAGAAAGAGAACAGTAAACAAATTATAAAATAATATTTCAAACATTCGCCAAATGGGAGCTCAAGAATGGGAGTGAAGGGAGTCTAACCTCTAACACGTTATTTATCTTTCATTATATGGTCGGGTCATTGGTTCCAACCGTAGCGTTGCATAAGCTGTGAACATATTCTAAGTTGAGGTAAACTAAAGCCCCAAACGTTGGACTCAGAAAACAAGAGCTTGTCTTTCGTGTGCTTTAAGTATAAAACTCTGAATTAGTGATAGACTTGAATACCAGATGACGTTACATATAGAGTACAGACAGGTTCTCACCTATGAATAGCACACAAACTATTTTTTAAAGATTTGCGAAGAAGTCAGACATGTATTGAGTGAAGAAGAAGTGGGGAAAGAAAGAAAAGGAAATTCCAGTAAAAGGTTTCCTTCCTTTTCAACTAAATAACGTGTCTCTCCCGACATAGCATTGAAATAACGTATTTTCTAGTGTTTGTCTCAAACACATCTCTCCCTATGCTCTCTATAACTAGTTTTTTGTGTTTGAGTTCAGTTAAAACTCGAGTCAGAGAAGTGAATGCAAAACAAGTGAACACAACTCTAATATCTCTAATAGATCTCAATTGAATGCTGTATTATATCACTGTTTGTATTAATTATTGGTTTCTTGTGATTGTCTTTTAGAGTGAGTTGACTTCAAAAGGCGATGACTTTACAAAACAGATGTGGAATATGTATAACACTTTGGAAGACATTATCATCTCTTCAAAGGTGAACCAAAACCAAAGTTTAGATAATATTTTAACTAATAGTAAAGCAAAAGCCAATACTAATAGTAGTGATGATAAGTCAATAATGCAGTCAAACAAAAGTTCAACCATTCATTCAAATCATATTAATGTCAATAATTTGAGTCATTTTATTGACTCTAATATTAGTGAAATGAAATTCAATAACAATAATATCAATAAATTAAGTGAAGACTTATTGGTTGACAAACAAAATGAAGAAAAGAGTCAAATATTAATAAATGAATCCATAAATAGAAATGAGTTTAAGTCTGATTTGGAACTAATGAACGTCTCTAATGAGGAATCGATAAATACTATAAATGAGTCAATGCTTCCAAAGCCTTATTCAAAGAGTAATAACAATAACAATAAGTGTGAAAACTCATCAAAAGTTTTGTGTTTAGAAAAGTTGGACAAAAGTAATGGTTATATAAGTGTAAATATAAATAATCCATTGTTGGACACAATCAACACATTGACGTCTTGTAGTGATAGTTCAGATGAATGTGATATGAATAAGAAGTGCTATAATAGAAGTCAACGTCAGCGACGACTGCATGCAAACAGGCATTTAAACCGAAAATCTTGTAATTATTATTATAGCACAGGTAGCAGTGATGGCGACTCTATTAGTGGTTACACTGGAAGTAATTCTTTAGAGTCTGGCTATAAGTCCGACTTTTTGGGATCAAATACTCCTGAGATCATTGATGGCAGCTCTTTGTCGTCGTTCGGAACTGCTGTCGACTCCGCGGAACCCACTATTAGTTTACATCACATGTCAGACAACGATTCAAACAATGGTAAGCAAAGTGTTGTAATGCCATCAAACGCAAGCTCAACGACAAACATGTCATTTGACATAAATAGTGGTCTTAATAAGAATGAGAATATTGTTTCAAATGAGAAAAACAAAAATAATGACATAAGTAGTAGTAATACAAGCGCTCAATCGATTACAAACTCTTCTACTAATAAAAAAACTGTTGGAATGTTTGGGGAAAAAATCGCGAATCGCTTAAAG
Source organism: Nanhermannia nana (assembly GCA_033996565.1). Taxonomy (NCBI): domain Eukaryota; kingdom Metazoa; phylum Arthropoda; class Arachnida; order Sarcoptiformes; family Nanhermanniidae; genus Nanhermannia; species Nanhermannia nana. Next base: position 3,453 of record JAUJYT010001566.1, read on the forward strand.
GCTATTAATAATGACTCACAATTAGAGCATTTACTAAAGCTTAGGAAATCACTGTTGAAGGCACTCAAACGCTGTGAGCAAATCTCTTCGCCCGCCAACTCTCGTGACGGCAGTCCTGTTATATCGAGCAGGTCTTCAAGTCCTGCCTCTACTGTTGTCAAGTGTCCGCTCACTTGCAATACAAATAGTAATTTGAGACGAATCAGAGAAGAAAGCAGTACTTCTGATAAAATCAAATCAAAGTTAGTCTCATCTCCATTGACATTAAGACACGATGAGGTCAGTCATCAACAGAGCTCAGTCTATAATTGTTGTGTGGCTTCAAATCACATTTCATTAATTAACTCGACTTGTAATACAACTAATACTAATAGTAATTGTAATACTAATTGTAATAATAGTAAAAGCGTTAGATTTAACAATTCCGTCAAAATAAGTCCGCTTAACTCTCTTCAGCATAACAGACAACATATTAATAGCAATTATGCGCCTAATTATACAGTCAATAAGTCAATACTGAAGGATCCTCTCTGTGAGACACTGACCGCCGCCATCAAGTCTGGAGAGTTTGGTCGTTTTGATCAGTCTCTTGAGGGAGAAATCGATAGTTTATTATATGGTCGGACTGGAGGTTACTATTATTCGCCTCAACTGGAAGGCAGTGGTCATTTGGACGATAGTCCGTCCTCTACCTACGTGACTATGATTGAAGACAAATATCGCACATTCTCTGGTAATCCATCGCTTTCTAAACAAAGCTCAGTTGCAAACAGTTCTAAGAAAGCCTCTAAAGGTATGGGAAAGAAATTTAAATTATATGTTATGCCATCACAGAAGTAATAATAGTAAATGCACTGTTGGTTTGCTTGTATTGATAATGTATTTCTAGTAGTAGTAGTTCTTGTACTTGTTGTAGACCTTCTGACAAATGACAATTTGCAGTCTTAATCATAAACACGTTTAATGAGTTTTCTTCATCTTTTTACTTTAGGATTATCTCTGTTTTGAACTTTAAGTTTAGTTGAGTGACAAATAAACTCTAATAAACAACAATTTAACTTTTCAAAAGTCATTATAAATTTAAATCTGTCACAAAAATATAAGTTTAGTGTGAAAAGTATGTTAAAATGTTATGCAAATTGAATACAAAGTGACAAACTTTAATAAAAAAAAACTAATATTTATCAAAACAACTTTATTTTTATTAAATTTATTTACTTTTAACTGTTTAATTGTGATAAATATAGTGCCAAAAAATATGATTATTTATTGATTACTAAACATTCACTTCAATTCTAAGACTATAAATGGACTCGCATTTGATTTAGTGTCAGATAAACTTTTTTTTGATAAAACTTTTGGTTTTAAATTCAAAACAAATATAAATCTGACATAACATCTTAAAAAACACTTTTAAAAAAACAAAGTTAAAAGTTTTCTTTTAAAATTATTTTTATTTTGTAAGGTTAATGATAAAAAGCAAAATTGGATGCTTTTTGAGTTACTTCACATTTCTCTGCAAATCCAAACTGTTTTCCGATACAGACTTTAACCAAATTTTAAATAAAAATGCAAAATAAATATAATTATTCCTTTGAATATTTAAATGAAACTTAATCGAAAAGATAATTAATAATACAAATATAGAGTAATTGATTAGAAATAGAAGAGTAAGTCCGGGCACTAATGGACTGTTTTTTTGCTGCACGAGTGATGTTTTAAATATTGAAATTTATTATTTATGCAAATCCAGTGTAAATCTACTTCTATTGTGAAATCTTTCTATTTTATTATTAATATCGGTTTAGCCTTAACTATTTGGTAGTCAATTAGAGAATACCCAATGTTTAAGCCATTCCTATAAAAATAATATACACCTTTTGTTAAAAAGTTACAAAAATTGTTCGCAAATTAAATTTCAGCGAAATGGGATGAAGTCGCTTCACTCCGAAATTAATTATAGCGTAAGAGCTGTTCTATAAAGGAATTTATTTTTTTAAAATTTATCGCAGACTTATTTTAAAAAACCTAAAATTATTATAGAGTGCGATATATTCCTAAGCACTATTCATAATTTAATTACTTTTGATGGCATTTTAATTTATTTATATGATAAAAATAAATAATTCTTTGGACGTGCTTTTGAAGCGCATGAATGGCATCTGCTTTGAATGCATTCCAGGCCGGAATAGCTTAGAAATTATCTACTATTCAAAAAAGAGTATTCTCTTTATATCAAAATGTTTTTATCCTTAGTAAACATTAATGAATAAATTATTGGTTCCATTTTTAAAAGTTTTCTTCAAATAAAATAATTTCTACAACTTTTTAATAAAAATTTAATGAAATAATACTAAATCATATTTAATAGATTTTCAAATTTTATTAATTAATGATTTAAATATAAACTTATCTCATAAACACGTTTTTAATTTTTATTTATCAGTAATTTTCACACAATAAAACTCATTACCACTGATGAACAATTGTTAATCTGAATTATTCTTAATTAAAATAAGATAATTGGATAATTGGGTTTCAATTTTGATTTTTTGGTCTCAAATTTATTTAAAATAATCAATCAATAAGTCAAATAAAAGTTGGAATTCAAAATTGATGGGCTTGATTGAGTTGATTGCTTAAACATATTGTTGTGCTCGCAAAAGTTTAATTATAGTCCAATAACTTTATCATAACTACAAATCTAATTCTAAATTGAGCCCATTTTCCAGTGTTTTGACTTAAAATTGAGAACAATTATGAAAACTCAATAATCAATAGTTTTCTATTTATAGTATTTAGACTTAATCTATAAACTAACTGCTAAGGAACCAACAATTATACTTAACTATACAATTATTCTTTTATAGAAATACTACTTTAGATATTATTTATTAATGAAATATAACATTAAAGATCTGGAGTGTCAGGCGTTTAGTGAATCATTAAATAAATGGATCGTAAATCATAAATGGATTTATAAACTATACTATACCTATACTATACTACCGGTATATATACAGTATTAGGAAAACCTTTAATTTAATTCAAACATTTCATTGTTTTGTCATTTGTGAAATAAGTCAGTTATATTTGCCGTTCATGTTCTCAATTGATGGCAATCTTTACCACTTATTAACATAAATAAACCATAAAATCTTCATAATGTATAATATATTGCATTAAATATTTGTATAAATTGTATTTTTCAAAAGAGCTTTTCATTCAAAGCAATGATATTTATATAAATATATTTATAGATATACTGAATGTTTATTAATTTCCAATTATTATTATTACTATTATTACTCAGACTATTCATCGCTGAAAACGGGATTCTCCTCATCACTGTCTGCCGTCTCTTCTGTTTCAAAGCCTCATGAATTAGACTTAGACTTAATAACTTCTGAATTGAGAATAAACGCAACACTGAGCACAACAATGTCAAGACCAAAATCAAACACTTATAGTCCTTATGGAAATTCAGTCACAATTGAGAATAAAACAAGTCGTAAGTCATCAAAAACGCATTTCACAGAAATGGCCAAATGTATGCTCGAAATACTCGATGACTTACAAGTGCCGCAAAACAACTTAACAGCAAATCAAAGGCAAGGCCTAGTGGGCGACAGCGCTCACCTCAAAAACTCATTACTAAAGAAAAAACCAGAGACAGAATCAATTGATTTACTTATGAAAGAATTATCTCGAGGTCAGAGCGACAACAGTGATATCAGTGACATAAGTAGTATATCATATCGAACATTACCTGAACATCATATTTACGAAGAGATATTGTATGACTGTTTGGAATCACAGCCACAACAGTGCAAATATTTGCATTACTCGCCCCGTCGGGCCATCACTTCTATCTCATCGACCAACACTTTCTCACATTCATCAGTCAATAGTATAAGATTTGATGCACCCATACATCAAACCAGAAATATCTCACCCGATATTAAGCATTCCAATAGACAGACCGGCAGTTGGGGCAGAACTAGTAATAAACCAAAACAAAGAAGTAATTTGTATTCACTATTCGCCGATGAAATGGAAAGACGAAACATATCGCGATCTCTCGAAAGGGAGTTTTGTAAACGAAAGACAATTGATATCAATACCAGTTCTAACGTTCAAATAGACAATAATTATGGATTCAAAGCATCGCTATAATAGCCTTTTTAATAATTTTATTATAAATTTTACAACTTTTTAGATTGTAATTATAGATACAATTTTACAATTTTCGGTGCTTTACATTAATTTAAATTAAGTTTTCTTTTGAGATATTTGAAGCAAGTCTTTCAAGTCTTTCAATTTTTCATAATTGTTGAAATAGTACTTAAATGTTTCAATAAATGATACCATTAATCAATTGACTTATAGTTAATTCTAAGATTACTTTTATGTAATGTTTCAAATTGTTAGCATTCTTACAAAAATTTTGTTAAGTGTTAGTCTTTGTTAAAACTAGTGATGGATTTAAATGAATGTTTTTTAGTATAACTAACATCATATCATGTCCTTTATATACATAAGTTTATAATAATAATAGTGATTCTGTAGTACTATGTATTCAATTATTAAGAAATGTATTAAAGCTCTACCTCTTTATTAAACTTATGAATTTAAGTGATCTTTTCAAGTGCTGTATCTATAGTTCAAATGATTTAATGCATTAATGATCGTGTGAAGAACTATTGCCACTACTTTTTATGAGAACTGTTTTCATACAAAAGACTACTGTTGGCATTGAATGACTGGAAGGCAAACTCGATTTATTGTGAGAAAGTTCTGCCAAATTTTAGGTTTGCTTTGAAGTCCTTCACAGCATTAGGTGAAGGATTGCTTGTAAGTGAAGAAAGTTTAGGAAATAAATTACATGAAAAGTTTCAACGTTTGTAATTAAACTAATTTACAACAAAAATGTTTTGAGCTTTTCATTAATTTAATTTAACTTTCTATTTAAAGCCAATTTAATTATAAGAATGTAATAAAGTTTGAATTATCAAAAGACAAATTAAGTGTTAATTTACATACAGGTGAACATATGCTGAATTCGAGCAAAAGCTCACTTTCTCTTTGCGTTCACTTTTTAATAAGTTGAACAATGTTTTGAATAATAATATGCCCCACAAGCAGTGTTTACCAGGCTCAAGGCTCAGCTCGAGGCTCAGGCTCACACTGACTGAGACTGAGCCTTAAAAATATATATGCAGGGAAACTGCAAAAGTTTAAAGTTTATGCAAAAATTATTTTATGATATTCTTAATGAAAATTTTAAATTGTGTTATAATATGAATATTGACTCAAGCATTTGCATATATTTAAAAGATTTATGTCTTCTGAATCTATACCCAAATATTTGAAACCATTAACATTGTAACTTATAATCAGCAATCGGATATTTCGGGTCAAAATTTTCCCGATTCGGGTAGGGTATTCGGGTCAGCGTTCGGGTCAAGTTGTTAAAAAAATATCAGTTAAATTACATGTATTTGAGTTTAAAAATAGAGTTTTACTCAAAAATTTCGATATTTAATTACAAACGATCATAATTAAAGCGAATTATAGAATATTCTTTTTTTAATTTTTCGGCTTTTATATGAGGCTTATCTGAAAGAATCCATACGGTTGTAAGGTTAGGTCAGCTTAAATATTGAAGGAAATCAGGGAGGTAAGAATATGTAGGAGAAAATGTAAAGGAGGGACCAAGCTAATATTTTCTGAATTTTCAAATTTCCTCAAAAAACCAAAGGGGGACTAGGTTATGTTTTTTCCCAAATTTAACTGAATCCGGGAGATCTGGCAATCGTATTTGTCAAAGAGAAATAGAGCTCAATGGGGCGAAACTTGTTTTAAGCTTAAAATTAAACTTATTTCAGTCAGATTTTTACTTATTTTACTTACAAACACAATAAGAAATTACACAATAACACATTATTATGTCGTTATACTTACAATTTAGGGCAAATTTTAGGGGTTTTGTTCAATTAGGGTACATTTGGGTAAATAAGACAGATTCGGGCAGACTTATTTATATACAGCATATGCACATAAATATTCAAAAATTTTATTGTAAATTAGTTTATAGATATCATAAAAATTTCAGGTAAATAGAAATCTGAAAACAGGGTATAAAGCTATGTTTACGTCAGTTACTTAATGAAGTTTCATTAATGAAATTTAATTTTCAATGAAATACCTTTGCGTTTATATTATATTTCATTAAAAACATATTTGAAGCCAAATATTGAGCGCATACGTATAAAATTGTAAACCTTAAAATTCGAAATAATGGATTTCATTGTAATTAAATGTAATCAATTTCATTAAGTGTTTATATTAGATTTCGTTAATGAAACGAATTTCATTAAATAGGTCCGAGAACTTCATTATTTTAATGAAGTTCTTTAATGAAATAGACGGTAAAAAGTTGTCCATATTGTTGATTGAGACCCAAATTTGATTAATGAAACTTCTTTAAGTAACTAACGTAAATGTAGCTTAATTTTGACAATAAACAGGGTTAGAATTAGGTACACGTGTGTTCGAAGAGTAGCACTGCTACCATTTATTTCGTTATTCGAATAAATATATCCACAAAATAATTAATAAATAAGATAATGATTTCAATATTAGATTAAAGTCATAATCATTTGGTAAACCAAAGCCATTGCTTAACCGATAATAGGGTTAAGTGATTAATGATAATGTTTAAGTGGGTTTAAAAGCCTGAAAATAAGTCTAAATTTAATAAAATCAGAAATTATGCATATATTTGACGTAAATTTAAAGAATTATCTTCTTCTTTACATTGGGTTAAGGCATGAATTAAAGCAAATTATATGTATCTTTTTCAATACAAAAGATATAAAAGTTCATGATTTGAATTTTATTAGATTTTTGTGATATTTTTACTTTTATAATATTCAACATTTTCAGCTGATTTTCAGTATTTTCTCACTTAAAGTGAACTTAAATGATAACTCTTTAAAACTCTGATTATATTTAGTGCCGCAAAAACTCATTTAAAATGTCTGTAAAAATCTCGAGCAGAGAGCAAAAGTAGGAACAAGAGTTTTAAGATATTTTATACTTACTGATGGTATAATATATAAAATATAAGATATTGTAATGACTTTTAATTAGAAGACATCACCTTATCTTAATTTTAGACTAAACAAATAAAAATAAAAACATTTCAATTAAATAAGTTATAACTTGTTTGAACCCATTTATGAACCCATGGAAAAAGCAAACGCTTGAGTCAATGCTTTCAAATACTGGTTTAATTCTAATCGTTTGATAACATTTCTCTCATTTGTCATTATTTTCTATATATTTAGTGTCAGAACTCTATTGACTTTTTCAAAGATTTTGCTTTCCTTATAATCATTTTCAGGCAATTGATTACAATTCATATTTTAGAAACAATTATTTGATTAATAATAAAACTGAAAAGAGTAATGGTCAAAGCCCATAAGGGCTCGCCTACAAAGAGTACCCATCGAGTGTGATATATCATTTGAAAGATCTCATCGAGTACTACAACTTTTCCTCTTGGACCAACTTGATCCCACCCCGGAGTAAGGCACCAGAGTGTGAAGAAGTCACAGTTGAAAATACATTATGTAGTTCTGTATGTATATATAATGTATTTTCAATTGTGACTTCTTCTCCCTCTGGTGCCT
>JAUJYT010001567.1:0-11146 GCA_033996565.1 Nanhermannia nana
GTTTCTTATGCGATATTCTTTAAAAAGTATGATCTTTATTACGCTTTATTAATCATTAACTTTAACTCAATTAAACAATAATTATAAATCTTACCGATTAGTCTGAACTATGACCCAAAATCTTCAGATAATGAAGAAAATAGTATTCAACTATTCAAAGATTTCACAAAAGACGCGGAAATCAGTGAAGTAAGTATTGGTAGTGATCACAGATCGAGTTGTATGTCGAGTTGTGTATCGCTTTCTTATGGTCTGGATCTAGCTTTCAAATAATTGAAGTCTTTATTAATAAGTGTTTAAAATAAAAACTTTGTCTTATTATTGAAAGACTGATCCCATCTATAAAGAAGTCATCGAATTAATAATGTTGACCAAAACCCATTTAACTGAAGAGCACAAAAGTGAGACCGTCTTTGGAAATGAAGACAAACATTATTTTCTTGATTTTGATTTAAGTTATTTGGGGAGTAATTCTGACAGTGAGTCTTTAAATTACTGATTACTATATTTTAATTTATCCACTCTTTCAATACAGATTACACTCTCAATGCATTGAAAATAAGAGAGGAATACGAATTCATGAGTGAATCAACTTATAAAACAATTAGAGCAAAAGTAATAAAAAATATGTTTATAACTTTATGTTAATTTAATTAATTATTGGTTATACAGGTTCTCAAATCATTGCTGGAAATACCGAAAATTTACGTGACTGAGGCTTTTCACAGCAAATACGAAATTCAGGCGCGAAATAATATCAAATGTGAGATCGAAGTATTGGAGGCATAAACTCTTTTATAGATCACTAGCCATTCATTTAAATCATTTTTAAATCATTTTTCTGCCGTATCTCTAAAGTGAGATCTCTATGTATTAAGTAAACGAATATTTATGATCAGGTTCTGAGCTATGATTATGTCAGTCAAGTTCGATAAGAACTTTCCAACTTATTAAAGCTTTTTTCATTCACACCACAACTTATTCTTTTAGATAATAAATACTGAAGACATTTATTAACTGATACAATAGATATTCTTTTAATTTTTACAATAAAATTCAAATAAGCCAAACATACAGCTTATTATAATTGTTTCGTAAGCTGTCTGTCTGTCAACAATTGCAAAACAACGATATGATCATTGATTACATACTAAACCTCTTTATTGTGAAATAGGTTCTAAAGGACTATTCATAGGTTTTGCGTTATATTATTAATTAATATAAAATTAATATTAATCGTTACTTAAAAAAAGTTTATACCATAGAAAGATATTGAATTACATGGAATTTATAATAATTATAGTTATAATTATTACAGACGGATAGAAAGTCCATTGAATTAAACCGAATGCTCGAACTGTTGAGACTTTTAAAATTTCCAAAAGTTTATCAAAAGAATAGTATTCATGAATATGTCATATCTATTATCCTTTAAACAATTTGTTGTCTATCAAAATGAAAGCATTCCTTCTTTTGATTTAAAATCAATTTTATACTTAATGTATTTTGATTTGTCATTATATTGAAAATATAATTATACGAATTCCTAGTAAACTAAATATATTTAATATCACAATTAAGTATTAAATTTATTAATTTTAAGTCATATAAGTTTGAGTATTGGGTTCAATTGGATGGACTTTCCGTCCCGTTTGAACTGGTAATTGAATTTTGTATATAAGAAGGGCCGCATTGTTTGACCTCTGGCTAATTCATTACATACAGTATAAGAAATGTAATTTATATTCAGAATCTTATTACAACTTAATTTGATGCCGTATTAGCTCAGTCTTTATTGACTGTAAAATAATTGATTTATTTCATAAAATGTTTTAAGTAATAATTAGCTAATAATAAGTTTAATAATTATGAATATAAAGATTGAACATAACTTATGTTTAAAAATATTTTTCTGTACAGTAAACTTAGACATATAGGGGATGAGCGCGAGATTTGGAGCCTTTCTTGTTATAGTAAAGTTTAATTTTGAAACTAAAAATAACTTATATATCAGTGAAAAATGAGTGTTTGCAACATTTGAAACTTCATCTTTGAAGTGGAGATAAAATAAATATTAAACTTAATTCAATGTTTTAAATATTATATAAAAGGCTAACACACAATAGAATTATCACAAATTTGTATCCATTGAAGACAATTGATTATTATCAAAATCTTCAATAACTTTATTCATCAAAACTTTTCTCATATGAATTGGAATTTTATCCAAATAGTACTTAACAACCGCTTCTTTAAGCAATTGAATAGCGATCGCTGCGTCTGCCGCCTGGTCTTCATTTGTCAGTTTCACAGCAAACTGTTTCTCAAGTTGTGACTTCTCATTAGTGGGCTCGTCATCATCGATAATATCAATTACTTCCACACTCTCTGTTCTGCTGTTAAGCCCTTTACCAGCAGTTGGAGTTGTTCTATGATTTGGTGGCTTATTATTAATCTTCTTTATAGCTCCGGTTCCATTCGTTCGTAACAAATCACTGATTCTTTTGGTCACTTCTTTAGCCGCTTGTGCTGTTTCTGTTATGAACTTTAAACTGACTTCATTTGGATTGAATTGTCTCTGAAGTAATCAATTGAATATTGCTTTTAACAAACGAACAAATAATACTAATTATAAGCAATAAGAACACAATACATACCAATAAATTAAGTCTATGTTTAAAACTACAAACATGTAAATACATTTCGTACGCGTCTTCGAAACATTTACATATTTGGCATTCGTATACAGGTTGTGTCAATTCAGGACTCAAGTACTCAGTAATGTATTGAAGACCTATTATGGGTTCAGTTGTTTGCGATAAAAACTTATTAAATGTTGGTTTGTCTTCAATACGACAATGAGATTCAGAGAACAAATGATTTTCAATTGATTCGAGGCATTGAATGGGTTTATCACAAAACTATTAAAATATTCAAAACAATTAGAACTAAAACTTTTGACTTAATTAAATGATCAATACTTTGCAATAGTAAGCATGAGGTCCACCCAACTCTTTGAGTCGTATTCCTTTACGATAATAATAGTGTTTCAAATGAATGGGAATGCGATCCAACTCCATTCTCAACACTGTTTCAGATGTAATCCAATGATAATTATATTTTATAAAAATTATTAAGAAAGCGATGCAATAAAATATTGGTTTTTTATCTATACTCACGTGTTAGTCCTGTAGACTTGTCCTGTCCTTCAATGAGTCTGATTTCTCCTGAGACAAAATTCTTATTGAGACCACTTTGATAGTTATGACCGCGTAATACACTCTGCAGATAAAACATAGATATATATACAGTATTTGTATACAAAACAATCATTTTAAGCATCAAATTAACATTTATTCATACATTTATGTGAGCGTTCACTTTACAATGCTTTTCAACTGTAATCAATTTCTTTATGTAATTATTACAATAATAGCAGTAATAGATTTCATTTCTGTCCAAATCGATTGTCTTAATAATGCCCTCTTTCTCATAGCCCGACAATAAAGTGTCTCTAAATCTAGCATTTGGTTGAGTTTGCTTTGAAGGCAGAACTAAAATGTTTTGTTCTTTAGGCTTAGGATTATTACCGGTATAACTCATTCTGATTGCTGTTGTGTTCACTGCTGTTAGCTTTTCATGTTCTCGATTAGGTTTAGTTAAAAGTTTTGTGAAATGGTCTGAAATACTCAGTGCCGGCCTTTTAAGTATAGGTTTTGGCATTTTGTTATTCACTGTCTGTTCACTGGTTGTCAAAGGCATTGATTGCAAACTCAAACTTTCATTTGGTCTTTGGTTTGCTCTCATTTCTTTCGCACCAGTATTTCGTTCTGTCAGTACAGATGTTGACAATGGACCAGACCTTTGGGTTGCATTACTGACCATTCGCTGGTAATTAGTTTTTAATGTGTCAGAGACTGGATCTGAATAAAGGCAAAGAGAAGTCAATTAATTGAAACACAAATTGTTTCAAATGAATTGCCTTTAGAATAGTCAATGACTTTAGCCTTATATGCGTTAGTTTGAGGTCTATTACGAGTTTGTGGTAATGATTGGCCGTAATATGAAGAACGTATAGATGAGACTGTGCTGAATGTGCTTTCAAAGGGAGTCCTATTTGTCTGCGCCGAAGATGTGCTCTTTTGAGGCCAACTCTTATTAACCAATTCTTGTCTAACAGTTTGTGGTAAACCTCTCGACATATTATTGTCATAAATGCTATCATTGTATCCGTCATTAAGTGATGTCTTTCTCACACTTTCTTCGCTTGCATTTGAAACTTATTTAGAAATATAATTGTTTTCTTACAATTTGTTTTACAATAAAACTATTTATAAAAAAACTAAAACACTTAACACTTACTCATAACTGAATTATTGATATATTTTTGGACATTTGTTGTGGTCATCGATGGTCTCGAATATAAGTTTTGATCAATACTTTTGAAAAGCGATTCATTCAAAAGTCTTCTCTTTGTTTCTTCACTTTGAGACCAATTCTTGTTTTGCATCAAATGTTCATAACTTTGATCCACATTTTGCTTAACATTAGTATTAAGTGAAGTGTTGTTCTGGTATTGATTCAAAACAGAGCCCACGTATTGCTCCGTATAATAGCTGTTCAGCATTTTTATCAAAATATTTTAAACACTTAATTATGCTTTCAATCAATCCATTTATTTATTTTTTATTCAAATCAATCAAAAATAAAATCAATTATTAAATAAATTTGTGTTTATTTATAAAGTTTATAAAATCAAAACAAATGACTAATTATTGTCAATAAATTACGACTTTTTTATACTTTGTTTTATTTAAAAAATTTTTAAAAATGTTTTTAAGTTTATTTGAAAATATTGTTTTAAAGCAAAGAGAGTTTTAAAGTGCTGTTAATATTGAATGCAAACAAAAACTTACCTTTCAGTTGAGATTTTCACTTCTCGTGTGTGAAAATATTTTAGTCTCGACTCTTCTCGTAATTTCATTAGTATTGAAAGCTTATTTCAACTAAATTTATTGTTTAACACAAAATTACTATAATATAATACAATTGGATATAATTAATAGCTCTCGAAAATAAACTTAAACTATGGTTTGGGGCAAAAAAGAAGTAATCTGTTGCGAGCGGACAGTAAAGGACAGCCAAATATCAATAGAAGTATTAAAGAGACGATCCCTTAAGCAGACGACAAGAATTTAAACTTTATTCAGAAACACTTAAATTTATTTTTGTATATTTCATCTAAATTTTCCTATATTTTTGCAAATTGTTTTAAATTTAAATATGAACGAAAGAATTTTATTGAACCGAATAAAGTATTATTTTACATTTATGCTATGGAGTCGAGGGTGGCCAGTAGTAAGATATCGGACTCGTGGTCGAAGGGTCGTGTGTTGGAACCCCGGACACTGCAAATCTTTGACTGAGATGTGCTACATGTTGATTGTTTTTAGCAATCCCTGGCTCGTAGCACTTGCCACGCCTACACATGTTCTCCCAGTAAAAACCTCACTCTTACTCTGGACCAAAGGTGAGATCTGTAAAGGAGTTGACCTCAGAAAATGTTATGTTATGTAAAATTTATGCTTAAAGTTTGATTTTGTAGCTTTATATCAAATGAATGTGATTCAGTGCAACAGAAAAGTTACAGTAGAAACAAAACGCATTTAGAACTTTGTTAAAGTTCACTTATTTTAATAGCAATGCTTATATAATTGGGAAACTATTGTGATTTTTATCATTAAGACTTTCCAATGCTATTCCCGTATCAATGCAGTGATAATGTGAGTGTTTTTTCTATTATTAATTTCTATCATTCAAAAAAATCATCAAGTTCCATTTATATTTAGTATAATCAATGTAGAGTATAATAAAATTGCTCAAAACCTTATCCAATTAGAAATTATTAATTCTATCCTTATTTCTATCAAATATATTGATAATTTTTAATTAACTTAAACCGATTTAAACTATAAGTTTGTAATAATGACCAAATACACTATTTACTTAAGTATGATATTTACTATATTTTTTATATCAATAAAATCTAATAATAAGTTGAAAATTGAGACTCAAGTCTTGGCGATGAACCTGTTTTACTACCGCTAAAACTTTTACTTCCAGTTAAACTTTTTTCACTTTTCCGTTTAACAGGTTTTGATGATGTCTGACAAGTCAGTGCAAACTTAAAGTCTTCAATCAATTCATCAGCAAATGAATTCTGAAAATAATAAAATTATAGATATATTATAGTTATAATCGGTTTATATTAAAATAAATATAAAAATTGATAATAAAATTACAGAAAGTTTGTTAGATTTGCGCGTTTTATAAATGAATTCACAAATAGCCATAAGAATCGCGAAAACAGAACCTCCAAGAAGTACAACGAAAACTCCTCCGAGATTTCTGAGTCCTAACTCTGTTAAAGTACTCGGTTTACTGACACACTGTCCGCCGCCCTTCTGTTTCCACCAGCGGTCTTTCAAATCTTGAAGAACACCAGTCTCTTGAAATTTTAATATTGCTTGTGATAAAGGAGTCCGATATTTAGAACCTGTCACACATTTATTAATTAATCTTTAGGGATATGTGAGATATAAGGATAATATTGATTTAATGAAACCTTTTTGAGTGGCGATACCATAACCCTTATTATCGAGAAGTCCTCCCACTTGAGTTAAATTACAAAACCTTTCGGTAATGTATTCAATAGGCGCCGCTTCCATGAAAAAAGCATACTTTCCATCAGCTTTTTCTACAGCATCTTTACCTTCAACACTCTTCTTATGGAAAACACTCGGATTTTTATCCATAAATTCGTTGATAATTCTATACGTTGGGATATTTGAGCTCTATTTTGTTGACATACATAATAAATAAGATGACAATTACTAATTTAGAAAATATATAATTTACGCGAAAAAATTTATGCGTCGCTCCGTCCTTAACGCAGCCGTATTTAATTTTTTTCTGTGCCGCCAAACCTTCAACATTTTCAAAAGGAAACGGAATTTTTTCCACAGTTAAAAATGCGGCTAAATTTGCAGTGTATGACGAAATTATAATAAGAGTGAAGAAATACCAAATCGCAACCATTATTCTAGTTGACATTGCTCTAAAATATCAAAATTATGAATATAATATAAAAAAATGTAATTAAATTTATAGCTAGGGTGACCACATGTCCAGCATTTCGCTGGACAGTCCAGCAAAGAGGTTTTAGATGTATATAGGGTGACCAGGTCAAATAGATACCAAAACTGGACATAACCTGGATAACTTAAAAAATTAAAGGGGGGACCAAAGGATAATTTTTAATAAATTTTTATTTTCAAATAAACTCAAAGGGGGACCAAGCACTAGATTTTTTAAAAATAGCCCAAAAACTGGACGTCTGGCCACCCTAGATGTATACCTTGGTCCCCCCTTTGATTTTTAAGGTAAAAATTGCGAATAACATGTATTTGTTATTTGTCCAGCATCGCTGTAAAAATTGTGTGGCCACCCTTTTTATAGCTCACAAATCAATTTTACTCTTAATCATAAAAGTGGCAGAAAGAGCGCTTACTTCGGGGCAATGTCTGAGCCCTGTTGCATAAGAGAACCAATAGTACACCAAAAACTATTCCTCATATTTAATAAATTCTCGAGCACTTTATCATTCTGTCGACATGGATGAGGATTTGTCCATTCATAGGCTGTGAATCTGCCCACAAAAAATAGTATAACACTCACGCCCACAAAGGCGCCAAACATATAAAACCAGACAATTGTGGAAAATGGAGACAAGAATGACCACAAAGAGGTCTCTTTGGTTATCGGCTTTTTATATAGAATCGAAATTCCAGTTGACATAAAAGGATAGGTAAAGTCGACCACCTTTTCGCGATCTGAATTGATGGCCAAATCAGCGACCGCTATGTCTGCTTCGCCTCTCATGACTTCTCCAATCATTCCATCCCATTGTTTTGTGACTTTGTCTTCACTGCCATACTTTTCGTCCTTAACAATATTGATCTCAATTCTGACATTTAGTTCTTTTGCCAACTCATTAACTAAATCGACGACATATCCCTCGTATCTATCATTGCCTCTCAAATCCTTAGAACTCTTGGTGATCATAGTGAAGGGATCAGTCAGGAAGGTCGTCACTCGGATTACATCATTCTCGAAGATTGTGGTTGAATGATGTTTAGCCCATAATTGAGTTTTATTTATTTTACTGGAAGACCACTTCCCAACCTTTTATCATATATTTGGACAAATATTAACTTTTAAAAGCAATAACTTTACAAAATAAATAGATCACATCAGTGCCGTAGCCAGGATTTTCAGTTTGGGGCCAGACATAGAAAATATCCAGTATTTGACTAATTTTTTGAATGTTCACAGATCTATACTTAAATGTTTAAAAATCTTTGGGGGGGGCCGGGCCCCCCTGCCCATAACTGGCTACGGCTGTGATAACGTTCAGAATAAATCTAAGAATTAATTAACAAATACTTAAAACTTTGATTTATTAATTGATAAAAAATTAAAATTTTTATAACATATTAAATGCAGACTTAAATGTATTGATATTCCTTAAAACTAGTGTTGGTTCAGTTCCAAGTTTTTTAATTCCGTTCCGTTCTTTAAGAGAATTTTTAATTCCGTTCAGTTTCTATTCATTTAATTTTTTTTCTCATCGCAATTATATTTTCAAGTTTTATTGCAACATACAAACATTATATAAAATACAATTGAATTATGAGAAACATTATTATACAATAAGAGATGCAAATTTATTAATTATAATGAGAAGTACTTGTATTTAAAAATCAACTTAACATAAATTTATTTTAGAAGATTATAGTGTTAAGAGATTTAGCATTATTTTTGAAAATTACAATCATTTCAAATATTTAATCGCTCTATTCTCTCGTCCGAAGCAGACATAACCGGTTGCAGAAAATGCTCTCTCGAGCTCTACATTATTGTGAATAAGCCTATAAAGAAGATTACATTGAAAGGCAAACATTAAATGTTTGTTTTTCACTGCATTTATGTCTTACATAAAAGCAAATACAATTCTCGTTTTTTAAGTAAAGAGGTGTACAGTTGACTAAATTCAAAGGTTATTAATCTAATTGATTAAAACATTCTATAAATAGGTTTTTAATCATATATTTAGTCTTAATCTTCTCTTTTAGAAAAATGACGTCAATCGTCAAATATAATGATAAAATACCTGTAGTATTATAACTAATTAAAGCAAATAATTAGCCAAATATTTTTAGATTAATATAAGTTTGATTGAGTTGAGTTAGGATTTCAAATACGATTAATTTGAAATGAATTCACATTTAAAGTCCATTTATATGATATTGTATTTGGTTATTATTGGAGTTACAGTTATAGTTATAAATGCTATAACTCCTGATGCAGTTGTCTCTGATGATGGGTCTGCGCAATACAAGACAGTACAAGAAGCCATAAACGCTGCGCCACACAATGCAAGTGCAACTCATCGATGGGTTATTTTGATAAAATCTGGTGATTATAGGGAACGAATTGATGTCAATACAGATAAACCTTATATAACACTTATCGGCGAAAATGTATCAAAAACTATAATTATTTATAATCTTTACACTTCTGTGAAAGACAAAACTGGTAAAGAAATCGATACTTTTGCGACTGCGACCGCATCCATAGAGGAGAATCACTTCACAGTTGAAAATATAACCTATAAACCAGTGTTAAGTTATTCAGAGTAGTGCTTGTATTCATCAACGCTTAACGACCACTTCGATGTTTTATTACCGTTAGATTTATCCTACATTGGGTTTAGGGCGACCAAGTCTCATAGAATCCAAATCTGGACACCTTAAAAAATCAAAGGAGGAACTAAAGGATAATTTTTCATAAATTCTTATTTGAAAAAAGCTCAAAGAGGAGGATCAAGCACTGTATTTTTTTTAAATAGCCCAAAATCTGGACGGTTAGTCACCCTAATTGGGTTAATCAACTTTAAATAGATTTTCATTACTGTACTGTTTTAAAAAATGAGTAAATGAGCGAATAAATTAAGATTTTATTTTTAAAAAATAGATGAAGTTTTTTGATTACATAGTTGTTTAAAATAAAGTTATTGTAAAACAATACGAATTCATATATTTTTAAGAGTTTGTTAAATTAATGAATTAAAAACTTTTTAAAAATAAATTAATTTAGAGATCAAATAATAAAAGTTCTAAATAATAATTAATTAATTTTTTGGTGTTTTGCTATCAGGTAAGAACTTTTCACTTTTCAATCACTAGATTCGTATTCATTGTAATTACTTTTGTGATAAGCGATTAGATTTGCAATAAAATGATTTGCATTTATAAAATCTGTTAATATTGCAAAATCTCTTAAACTTCTTTTCGATAACTCTTCAATATATCGATCTTCGTATGACATAACACTTCTCGAAACATTAGGTTTTTGTCTAAAGTTCAGCAAATGTATGGCGTATTGTAAGTTACACAGCAATTGGTAGAGTTCATACTCAATCTCTTCGTATTTCTTAATCATTGAACTCTCATATGATTTCTGATCACTTAATATCTGTTCAATTCCAACAGCAAAGTATTGCATAAACTCATAAGATGTTGAGATCGCGTCTTCTGTCTGTTTAATTAATGTAAATATAAAGGTAATTAAATTTGCAGAATTATTCGTTACGCGTATAAAATTATTAAAATAACTAAAGAATAAATAATTTTAATTTAATATTAAAAAAATCACTTTTCTTTGTCACCTTATAATTGAAAACTTATTTTTCAGTAACGTTTAAGCGCTTTTGTTGTGTGAATGGGCAAACAATTTAAAATATAAGAAATAAAATTTTATTTTATGTGCTTTTGTGGTTTGTGTGTGTTTTTGGATATATATATAGTGAGAATATATACAATTATTGAACTTAATTCATTAAAAAAACTGAAAATTTTATTATTTAAACAGAACTATAATTAATTTCTTAAAAATGTCTGATAAGTCCGGTAGCCTTTAGCCTCACCGCTGTATTTGAAAATTATAAGAAAATATAAGTTAAACATACAGTCATTGTTTGAAAAACTTCTTCTGTTGCTTTGGGTATAACCGGAATCCACTCTAC
>JAUJYT010001568.1:0-11145 GCA_033996565.1 Nanhermannia nana
ATTTTAAATAAGTTATTTATAAAATATATCCATTTTTTCTGATTATAACTTATCTTTATCTATATTTAAATATTAATTTACAAACTTTTTGAAGAATAGGGAAAAGTAGAATTAGCGTCAATGTGCGAATTCTGGACATCAAATAAAGTTATGATCAACTTTTAGTTTTATTGTTCAAACAAGCATACTCTTACTGATGGACATAATGAACCTCTAGACCCGAACCCGAACCAAACCTCGAATTTAGGTTCAGGTTCGTGTTCGGTTTCGAGATTCTAAATGTTGAAAGAGTTTCGGGTTTGAGGTTCTGAGGATAAAGAACGTAAATTTTGAGCGTAAATGTATACGGCAGATCATGGAACTAGTGATCGAAAAAATACAAAAAGGTAATACCAATACCACTGAAATTTTTTAATACCATTCCATACTATACCATTTAAATGAGTTTCATTTGTTTGTACGGTAGTGTATTATAGTATATAAAAAGAACCTCTAGAACCCGACCCTCTGTCACAAACTTGAACCTTGAACCTGAACCCGACTTTATTTGATGTCCAGAATTTGCACATTGACGCTAATTCTACTTTTCCCTATTCTTCAAAAAGTTTGTAAATTTATATTTAAATATAGATAAAGATAAGTTATAATCAGAAAAAATGGATATATTTTATAAATAACTTATTTAAAATCCTATAAAGAAATAATAATCTTTTTAAAGAAATAAAAATTGAATTGTTTTAGTTTTATATGATTTTATTAAATTTGAAAATAAAATAGTTTACATTCCATAACAAATTTTAATATAATCATTAAGTCTGAGCATAATTTTTATATTTTTTATTGTAATGCATAAGCATTTTGAATATAAAAACTCTTCAGTTAGTTTAGACACGAGAATGATCTGAATCCTCCGCTGAAGAATTGTTGTTCAGCTTCACTCAAATCATTGACATCTTTGCCAAAAGTACACGAATGAGTGGCAGATTTACCATTTTGATCGACATTTCCAGTGATGATATAGATCTGATTGAGTTTGAAAGTTCGACCACAAGCGGCACTTTCCCCTGCAGTCCAAATTCGTTTGTCGCTTAATGCAGTTCTTGATTTTTCATTTGTTTTGTAAACATCGAGAACTTCAATTCGATACCAGGCCTCTGACAAATGGTCAACTTTTGTATCCAGGCTTTGATGTATTTCTGACTTGACTTTTATTTTAATTGCGAAATCAGATTCGCAAAAGTTCTTCTCAACGGATTGAACCAAACAATCGCAGGCATAACAAACAGATATAACACCAATAATGACAAAGACAAGTAATAATTTCATTTCTTATTTCTAAGTTATTAAAACTGAAAAATAATTAAATATTGAAATTGTAATAAAAATTTTCGTAGAACCTTAAGTTTTACATTCCTGTATGTCCTACACCTGTTAATAAATCCCTAGTTAATTGATATCAATAATAGCCTTTAAAGCATCAAAATTTTGTTGCTCTTATGGTTTTTGCTCTTTTATTTATTGCTCTTTTAATTGTTGCTCTTTAAATGTTGCTGAGGTTTTTGCGAATTTTTTTGTTGCTCTTTCGGAAGGATACCAAAATATCAGGATTTGTGCTTATAATCCTATAGTTGTTGTTCAATTTCTTGTATTTTTTTGATGCAAATAATATCTGTTTCAATTTGTGCCTATTTTTTATCTTCAACAGGAGATCCCATTTACTATCCTTTGATTTTGAATAGGTTTGAGACACATCTATAAAATCCTATAATTCCAGAAAACATTTAACCACACTTCTGATAATCTGACAATACATATAGGAAATACATGTACTAAAGGAACCTTTGCAAGGCCTTCATAGTTCCAAATACAGTACTGTAAATTGTTGCGGATTTCTTATTTGTAAGGATTTTAATTACACTATAAATCAATTCACTGTTATTGATGGAAAAACTAAATATTACAAAGACTTCAACATTATCTTAAGCTTAAAGATTTTTCATTATTTTTCTATAAACAGTCACAAAGTTTTTCTTCATCAGGAATATTCGAGCATCCACATTTAAGTTACACTATTCAGCGTTGTTATACTCGTTATACTGTACTGTACTGTAGAGATGAACATCGGGCCATTTCGGGTTTGGGCGGGTTCGGGTTGAAGCTAAAAATGTCGGATTTTTTCGGGTTGGGCTCAAGGGTCAGAAAGGCCGACCCGGGCTGGTGTAGTCGGTCCGAAAAGACCGACCACGAAAGAGACCGAATTACTAAAATAGTGATTTTTATTAACAAAACTGAATTTTAATCAAAAATTAGTAATTTAGTGATATTTGACCGAAATGAGTGACAGTCAATATGTCGTTGTAAAAAATGAAACTTAAAGTAATGTATATTAAATGCTACTCAAAAATGAATTCTCAAAGGTAAGTCGATCATTGCAAAGAGGCGAATCATTCAAGAGAAGGTCCCATTCATTCGCCAGGTTGCTTTTTCTTTTTTAAGGTTGTTTACTGTTAGACAGATTCAATTGTGAGTATATGATGGCAGCACTCGATTCATAGTATTTATATTTAAAAACTTTCCACTTTCGTTTGTATTAAATGATGGGCAAAAAGCAAAATTGCTATTTTTAGTTTATTAAAAAGATGAAAATACTTGATTCTAAATTTTACTATTATATAATTACACAACTTTTTTATTATATAATCAAAAATATTTAGACAAAAAAATGGATCAACTTATGCGATAATAGAAATTAAGAGCAAAGCTACAAAATTAGGACATTTGAGTACATAATTATTTTTGATTAAAAGTCTAATAGGAATATATGGGTATCCATTATAGCTCAACTTTTAAGCTCATTCTTGTTTTTAAATAAATTGTAAAATTTTATGGAAAAACAAATAACAAATATTACTAAAATATCTGAATATCGAATTTTCAGTTATTTAGTGTATAACAGTATTCGCTCGATTCTATTCTGACTGCCTGAGCCTTTGCGCGCAATTAATATACACCTTAATTCGCATAAGACTTAAATATATTTATATAATGATTAAATTAGCAGTAAATGAACAGGAATACAAATATTCTAAAGAGGTGTAACAACTATTTGTTTTGAGAATATTAACAGAGAATAAGTTGAGAATTGAGGTCAAAATAGATATATCTAACATTGACATGATATACATGATATACTTAATAGTTAATTACTATCTCACAAATATCTCGCAGTTTCATTCAGAATGCCGTTTATGGATCTCAATCAGTTCATTACTAATACTTTTTAAAGCATTTCCTAAATAATTATATGTATGAACACCTTCTCATCTATACTTGTTTTTCAATGTCAACAACTAATATTGAATATTGATGTAAATATGTGTAAATCTCTTAAGTTTATATCCTTCTAGTCATGTGGGAGAAGGAGTTAGAAAAATATGTGTATTTTCATAACAACAGTCGTGAATACAATTTCTAATTCCCATTTAATGCGTGGGGTTTTCAGATTCAGATCAAGTTTGACTCTCTTATAGAGTAAACGTTTGTTCAAGAGATTGACAACAATAATGGCAATAATGTGAATGAAAGTTTTGTGGGTCACTATTACAGACTCGATTCCCGTTCATTTATTTTCAGTTCAGTTTCGGGGAAGTATTGCTTCAGTCGCGATATGACTCTTGAAACTCGTCAGTAATTCGTGATTTGTTTCTGGACTTAATTTTTCACAAAAATGTTTTATTTGTCGAAATATTTGATTTTTAGTATTTATTTTATATGTTCGTTATTTTCCATCCCATTTATGGTAAGTTTTGTTGAGCTTTTGTTATTACTTTTTTATTTGACTTATATTTACTTTAGTTGAGTTGCTTTAAAAACTTTTATAACACACGTTTTGCATACTTTATGATAAATGTTTTCAGGTTTTGTTTATCGAACCAAATCAGTTGATGTCTGATTAATATTTTTTGGTCATTCAATCAAAATACTTATTATAGTTTCATTATTTATGTTCAAATTATAATAATTTCAATTATTTCTTATAATAGTATTTTAGAATTTAAGACTTCAGAGCTTTCAAAGAATAAGTTAAACAGTTAAACAGTTAAACCTGTTATAATACTGTTGTTAGTTATAAATTTTCAAAACCCTTTTCTCATTTACATAAAATTGAAAACTAAATAAAGGTTTCTAAGAATTCAGTGGTAGTATTATATAAATAATTGCATTAATACTCATAAAGCCTTCAATTTTTATAAAATTGGTTAAGGACTTGTATTCTCTATTTTCCTTAAATAACATTTTCAAAGCTTTTGCACAGAAATGTGAATTTGTCAATAAAAAAAAGCAAATGTGAAACAAGTTTTTTTGTGCATTCATTATTGAAAAAACTAATAAACGCCTGAAGCGATATTTCCTATAAATGGCTAATGCGGTGAAAGTTTTTTTTTCATTTTTATCTTAACAGTAGTTTAAATTTGATTCTATAAATTAGATTCTATATTGTTTCCCATTATTGAGAAAAATTAGATCGTTCTCAATATAATTAATTAATGAATTGCTTAATAGGAAAAATTTACTGTTTTATAACAATGAACTCAAACTAACACTTACTAACCATTGGGTAATGAACTTTAGATAACTTGAATATTTTAATGAGACAATGAGTTAATGTATTTTTCTAATTAATTTTAATGATTTATGTGTAAAACTGAGAAGAAATAATTTTGTTTGAGGGTCAGTATACAGGTATTAGTACTCATTATTTCAAATGAAAATTTTTGAATTTATCTTTCATAAGAATTTTACTGATATATACTTTAATAGTTTTAATGAAAATAAGAATACAGATATACTCAATATTTTCAATCTGAATGTTGTGTTCATTTGTTTCAAAAGTTTTGAACTTTAACGAAAATTGAGTGAAAAAATTTGGACCAACCTATCAAATCATTTTCTTTTAAACATCCAAATGTCGAAATCAAATTCTTTACCTCAAAATTTCAAAGTATAATCTACAATAAATTTTTTCTATAACACAATAACAGTAAATAATTTCTATATTTCTGTAACAGTAAATTGAACTCTTCTAAGGAAAATTTTCGATTTGACTGATTTAGGTTGATATCAGGCAGATATCAGTTATTGTATAAATACAGTACATATAATTAAGAAAGAGAAAAGCTCTAGTTATAAGTTCACTTATAAATTAAGAGAAAAAATAAATTTAATTTAATAATATTGTTGATAATAATATGTAACATTAAGATATCCAAAAATGTCCAAATGGACCTGTCAGGGAGTGTGGTTTAGGAAAATCCTCAAAATTGAGGGGATCATAATTCAGAGGTTTTCAGAGATAATATTTAAAAAACAAAATTTTTCATAAAAAATAAAAAAACATTTTCCCACAAATATAATGGTTATGCGTTATGGTTCAAAACCAATTTTTTTAAGAAAAGAGGATTTCCGCAAAAATAATTTTAAAAAATAATTTGGCACTTTTTTTACATATTATTTTCGAAATATGAAATATGACATCAAAAAATTATTATTTAAGTTTTTTACGGTTTTTACTAAATTTGAAAAGATTAAAAGGGGTCAAAGGTATCCTTTCTCAAAATGGTGGGGCACACCAAACACTCTTTGACAAGAACTGCTCAAAAATATTAAAGTTAAATAAGTTAATGATATTTCGATGGTTTAAATCAGATTTAAATCATTAAACTTAAAACTGTTTAAAACTTTAAATTTTTTATTTTAAAATTTTAGTTATATTCGTACAAAACTTAAACAACAAAGAGTTGAGAAAAATCAATGAATAAAAATTAGATTAAGAATTTTTTTTTATAAGAATACAAAAAAAACTATCGATAACTGTAGTAATAAATAGTTATTAAACTGTTAACTAAAGTAATAAACAGATATTAATTGATGTAAAAAATAATGTATAAATATTAACACATGTTTTTATGCTAATCATACACTTCATTTTTTTACTGATTTAAAAAATTATTAAATTTTTGCAATTTTTAAAACCCGTGGATCTGTGCTCTAAAACAACTTGATGGGCGCCCCGAAGACATAAATTCTTGTGATTTAAGTCATAACAAATCTATATATGTTATCAAAGTTTGTCTGCACTTTTACTTTTCCCCATCATTTTTCTAACTATAAGACTAATATTTTATGTTTGCGGGCAAAGGGTTAAAGTTTTATACAGAATCTGTTTTTATAGTACTGTCAGTACTGTCGCATACAGCAGTGATAGTATAGTACTAAAGATAAAAATGTAAATTTCCTTCAGAGTTTATCACAAGACAGCATTTCATAGCTTTATGCTTATGCTTTCATAGCAATCCAAATGCTCATTAGCGAATTAACTTATTTATGCTTATATCTAAAGGATAATACTCATACGTGTTTGGTCTCATTAGTATTTTACAGGAATTTTAGATCTTATCAAAATCTTAATTTGTATATATTTTTAATTTCATTAATTAAAGAATTTGACACACAATTAGAATATATGTCTGATTTGAATATACATTAAACAAAATACTATTAAGTTGTTCTCAAGGATTTGAAACAGAGAATTTGCCACAAAGTGCCAAATCAAGTCTCGGCATAGATTAAGTTCAGGAAAAAACATTTGAGATCATATTCAAATATATGGTCCTTAACAAATGGGAGAAATAAGATTTAGTTTTTATAAATTTGAGTATTAAAATGTTTCTATTTATTTGATAACTCAATGAACTGTTAATTTTTTATGTAACAGTAATTTATTTAGAAAAAGTATATATTTTATTTTAAGCAGAATATCATCATATTATAGCTTTGCTATAAGTTTCATAATAATATACAAAAAGACAGTTAATTGAAAAAAAGGAAAATTAATGTATTGTTCATTGTTTCTATTTATTACTATCACCTGAATCTATTTGCATGAGAAAAGGTTTTAAAATAGTGTTTATTGTATCGCATTTCAAGCTTAATGTATCTATAGTTGGGCTCAATTTGTCCTCAAACCCACTATTAATTATGTTTATAATTCAAGGACATGAATAATAATTAAGCTCATAAATAATTAATCAAAAATATTTGAGTGGTCGCTATACTAACTTTATTCTATTGTTTTATTACTTTGTGGCACACCTTTATTGTTATTCTTTATTCTCAAAACTAATTATTCTTAAAACTTATATCATTTAAAGAATAATTTAAACATGATTTCAGACATTGATTGCAATAATAATCAAATAAATGTATAGCAAATCATTAACGCATTCAATTTTAAAGACTTAATAAAAACAAATATATGCTTTCTTTACATTTAAATTATAGACATATTTATTAAATATATAATTATTCAATTGTTTATCCCAAATGCTTATTGAGTTCAAGAACACATTCTTTATGACAAAGAACTTTTTATGGTTAATAAAAATGACTTTGAAAATATAGATGAGTCTTAAAACTACTCCACAGAACCTTTTATTTATACAATTATTACAAGAGACAAAAAAATGAACTGACGAATGCTTAAATTGCCCAAAACTGATTATTATCACAACAATAAAATATTAATAGTATTGTTCTGTCTTTTATAATAATATTAGCAGTAGTGTGAATCAATGTATTGATCATTTTTGAGTTAAATCTAATTTTTCTGACAGCTATCAAAATGATTTATAAAACATAATCACAAACTTGAATAACTTTGTTAAACATGTAATTATCCTAAATTTGAAGTGAACTCAAACTTTCGATTATTTTTCAGTTATGTGAACAGTTAAACATAATAAACGACGATTTTAGTCCTTCAGTCACAGCAAGATGCGAGCGCGGAGTTATGTATATAAATGTGGTGACATTACACCCATTTCATGGTGTAGTTCATACTCGCGATTATAGAAAAGCTCAGTGTCTTACACACGGAAATGGAGGTTTTAACACTACATTAAAAGTTAGTCTTTTAGCCGATGAAGAAGATGAAATATATTGTGGAATTCATAAGTATAAGGTATAAAACATTTAATAATAATTGAAGATCTTATACATGAATCAAAATTGTCTTTAATTATGAATTAAGGGCGAGAGGTCTGTATCATTGGCTGTGAGGGCACATAAATCGCTTGAGTTATCAGAAGATAAATTTTATTTCATGACATGCGAACAATCAGGATATAAGAATGTTAGGTTAGTTTGCATTCACAATAATGCTTAAAAGTTTAATTGTGAGTTAATCTCAAAGTTATTTCATTAGATTTGTTTCATAAACAATGTTGTGTTTGAGATAAAAATCAGATTTTGAATTATATTACAAACAAGTTATCGATTTATTCAAAATTTCTCTCAACTATTTTAGGGGAGGAACATATCGGGTGACACTTAAACTATCAGACATGACAGGACAAAAAGTTACTCGAGTAGTACACGGAAGTCCATATGTATTACGGGCTGAATTGTCACCTCATGATAGTTAAGCCTAAACCATAATATCTAATGAATTAAATTAAATTAAGTCCTAATTTCAGGCATAACATCATTACGTTTGAAGCATTGTTTTGCATTTGCGTCCGATTCCGAACACGTGGAACTCATTGATCAGTTCGGATGTCCCGAAAAATCCTCGTTAATCTCTCCATTTTCGTATAACAGCTCAAATACAGCCGAAGCTCTGATATCTGAAATGTTTAAGTTTCCCGAATCAGGAAAAATGAACATTCAATGCGATGCTGTTCTATGTCGTGGCGGATGTCAAGAACCTAATTGTGATTCACAATCAATTAAAGGAACAGATTTAGCAATCGATGGATATTCGCAATTATCCGCTTCGACAACAGTTTTTGTGTTCGAGCCTTCAGATGAAGCCCGTATGTCATACATGCTATTTATTACTATTTATTTCAAAGTAGTTTATAGAGTAAGGGCTGACTCATTAAATTGTTTTACGATTAAAATTAGTGACTTTGGCCAATTTGATGGACTGCACAGAATGGCGTTTTCCATGGCTTATAACTTTATGCATATGTTTAGCTGTATTGCTATTATTGATGTTATTGTTGAATATGTTTATGTGTTCATCACTTACTTGTCGATGCATTAAAACTGAGGTAAAAATAATATTTTAATGACTTTTAATGATTTTTTATTACTTAATTGCAGTAAAAATTAATGAACTGAAAAGTATTCAAATGATTGCTGTCTATAATTATTAATCGATTTAGAGCTCAAACACTAAAAAATGTTCTTAATTTTCAATTAATACTAAAAAATAAGAACATAATAAAAAATAAATAACAAGTTTCTTATTGTTGAATATTTAGAATTACTTTTAATAATCAGTGAAATCAATGACGCATTTTAGCAATAATTGTATAATAAAAACTTTGTTCAACAGATTGTAGAGAAGGAGCCGTCAGAGATAGAAGAATACGACCCATACAAAGTAGACTGGACTGCACCCAACTCTCATTATGGGTCTCGAATGTCACTCAACAAACCGGGTTATAACGATTCGACATTAAAATCACATAAATCACATCATTCAGGTTATGATAACGAACACTATATGCCGGAACAACAGTACAGTACTCTTCAACACTCGAGACCACAGTCAAGATATTCGACTCATTCGCTTAAATCACAGAAGTCTGCAAAACCTCCCAAAACTATAGAAATAGATTATTCTAATTATTATAATCCTTCCAGACATTAGTTTTAGTCGTTTTGTGTAATCATTTGTGAAATTAATTCTTTTCTCTAATCAGTAAATCATTTCATAATTTAGCTATTCTTCGATGTATTATATTTTTGTAGTTAAAAACTAAATGTTTAGAAATTAAATGTTTTAAAATTGAAAACATTTTGATGAAAATATTAATTTCTTGAGTTTTTATTAATTGAATGAAAGACTTTTTTTTACAGACTAAATATATCAGGCTTTTTATCAACTCTGAGAATTATGAGCTTAAGTTTTATTTTCGAGGACTGAAGAATATATAATATATTATTATCTCTAAAATCTAAAACGGATTTGTAGATTGTGTGAAAAATTATCTATTTTTCAACTTTATTTTAAAGAAAATTTGATAAAAACTGGAAATTTATATATAAATATTTCAAAAGATGAGTTAACTTTAAGTTTTAATTTTTAATTAAAATCAATCTATTAATAGAACATCATTTATTACAGAGAGCTCAATGAACTTTGCCATAAATGTTAAATTTGATTTATTTCTTATTTTTGAGAAATTATAAAAACAATTATAAATTAAAAAATTACGGTAAAAGAAATGTGTTTCAAACCTTACCAAAGTTTTGGCTCAAGAAAAACTTGTCATTTCTTAAATGTATTGTTTGTTCATTTTAGGGATTCTTTTATCAAAAATTCAATTCTCAATTCTCTAACAGTTCAATCAAAATGTCTAAAATAGTATAACAATTTTCAAATCTATTTTTAGTCAAAATATAAATTAAGTACTTATAAAACTTTTTAAAAAAGTTGGAAATAATTTTCATTATTTTTTAATCCTAATCCATATCCTAATTTAGTATAATAGATTCAGTCATTATTAAGTTAGAAGTTATAGATTTCATAACAAGCTATTCACATTTCACTCTTAACAATAAAGTATACCTTAATGTTAATAAGTTATGAAATAAGTTATTTTTACTTATGATTTTCACGAATTCAACCCAAATCATTTCGATTTTTAAAAAATTCTGAACACTTATTCGTTTTAAATGATTTTATTAATTCGCAGAACGTTTATTTAAGTTTTTATTAAACTATCATTAAAAACCTGAGGGCTTTTTTTAATTAATGTAATCATACCTTACCACGAGCCTCTGCAGGTATGACCTGACGGGCCTTTTTTGACATAGTTTGACACTACATAACGGAGTCACTTGTAAGTATAGGGATATAGGAGTGAGAATAGGGTTAGTCAGTGTTGACCTTACAAGGTACCATTCGGTAAGATGAATTACCGATTACTTTGAAACTTTGTCAAATAATAAGACATGTTATTATAAGAATAAAAAAATTTAAAGTTGGTGCCAGAGTTAAGGAATTTAGATTTTATTCACTAACTTCATTTCAATTATATCAATGCATTCAAATATTTGAATAACTTGAGAACG
>JAUJYT010001569.1:0-11144 GCA_033996565.1 Nanhermannia nana
GTTTTCATTTTATAATTTAAAGCTTAAAATAGTTGAATATATGTCAGCGTTTAATAGTTATAAAAGTTTTATAATAATTTTAATATTATTTCATCGGTCTCTTAAATAGTTTAAAAGGTGGTTTCAACATTTGCAAGTCTACTAAAAATAAAAGTTGATTTGAGATGAATTTAAGAAAATTTAAAGTAAAGCCAAAACATTTAGAACAAAAAAGAAAATAAAAGATAAAATATAATAACAATATATAACAATGTATAACAATATACTATAACAGAAAACTCACCGCTTTAACGCTTAGGATCATATTAATAATAAATAAATGGATTTCCACCTAATAAAATAAATAAAACAAATAGTACAATTGCACAGTTTTCCGTAAAATAGCAACACAACAATCCTGACAGCATCCGAATTCAAGATCAAACTTGAATAGTGCGTAACATTAGCATTGACTGCAAGACTCTTGTAAATTATTCTGACGCTGCAGTTTCCTTGACCTCAAACCTGTTCAGGACCGCTTCCGTTTGCAAAACTATAACATTATGCGTGAAGTCCCCTCCCTTCGACCCCACCAGAAATGAAGTTACTGTTACCAATATCTGAGCAGAAATCCCAGTAACCTATTATAGAAACATTTACTTATATAATGCGTATACGAATCAGCACATGTTTGTGCGGCTCTTTTAATGCATAATTGGCATAAACTACTAGTGATAATGCTTTACCTCTTTGTTTAACGTCTGTAAACTCACATTTGTTTTATATTAAACTAAATTAAATGCAAATTTATAAAAATAATCTCATATGACTTCTACCCTTTCTTAAAGTCTAGTTTTACTTTAGGTTAAGTTGTATTTTAGGACTCAGTGACTTATTTAAGTTGAAAATAATGGTTTTACAAATGCAATTATGTAAATGAATGGTTTTTTAAACTGTTCTTTCATTTATTATAAGTAGAACAACAAATTGTAGGGATTTTCCTGTTTTTTTCCTCAATTATAATCATTGGGAGTTTCAAATAAGCGCTTCAGTACAAGTAGCAGAAAGAGGTTCTAAACAATGTATTTTGAATTTCTGATTTGCAAGATTTCACGGGTTTTCATATTTGCCGACAGATTTGACAAATTTTCAATTGATTTGTCCCGATTTAGAAGTTTTACCCCAATTAATAATGGAATTCAAACAAAATAGTTGAAAAACATGAGAAATGTTGGTTAAGTTTGTCAAAGAGTCCTGTTTTAGAAACAAAACTTTTTTTGTAATAAATATGATTTCGATTAGTGATTGAAAAAGTAGTACCATTACCGGTGGACCGGTACTGGTATTCTGAATATTCAGAGGTAATGGACCGGTAATGGTATTCATTTTTGTTTTTGCTCCGGTAATGGACCGGTATTGGTAAAAATTTTTTGTTTTTTCAATCACTAATTTCGATTGTTGTTTGCTCACAAACAAAAATATTTGTCACAGTTGGTATCGAATATTTTTTTTAGTATAAAAAATAGACTTAAGTTTCTCACCAGTTTAAGATGCAGATAAGTTTTCAGTGCAATAAACAATTACTCGTTAATCGTCTAAACAATATTTTCTATAGAATTGATTAAAATATAGCGAAATATTGAACTTTTGAATTAATATTAAAAATTTTGAAACTCCCGATTTGTCCTGTTTTAAAACCTATTTCATCGTTTTTAGCTCTCCATTCCTTATCATTTTGAGCACTTTTAATTCCCGAAAATTGATTTCTCTGCTTGTAAGTGAAACCTATCTTAAGATAAACTTAATATTGTTACCGGTATTTAATTAAATGAAATAAATTTCATATTAATTGGTAGAATAATACTAAAATCAATTTTAAGTTTGATGTTAAGAGATTCCAAGTCAAACAAAAATACACATTCATTTATTTTACAAATACTTTTAATTGTATTGTGAAGATTTTTATAAATTTCATTTACTTGTACTGTATAAATTTACCTTAATAATTTATAAGTCTGTATAGTTCGAAAAATGCCACTTTGTCAAAAAGTTTATGACAAAGACTAGATGTCATTTAAAAATTTTCATAGAAGTTGATTGACGTTTAAGTGTATTAATAGGCCATAATTGCTTTCGTAAGTCATTTTACTATGAAAATAACTATGTATTTCTATATATTGTTCGAAATTGTAGGGGCTATAACTAATAGGCTTCTTGCACTTTGCCCAATTAAATGACCGTTTTGGAAATGGTTTGCTATAAGGGTGTTGTGGTAAAAAAAATTTTCAAATCGGCTAGTAAGTGGTGAGACGGTTGCCTTGTCAGTATTGAATAAATAAATCTGATTGAGTTGAATTTTATTTCCAAAATAATACTGATTACTGAAATAAAAATAATAGTAAAATTGTACGACTTTTGATTGACATAAAACAATAATTCCCAAACTTGGTTTTGCGGATCATAAGTGATCCGTAAAAATGTGATTTAAACATTAAGTCTCTGAGAGTTTTAACAACTTGATTGTGCTGTCGATCTGTGACCAAAAAAATAAGTTTGGGAACCAAAACAATTCATCCAATTGATGAAAATGATGGGATAATTTTCTATAAGACTATAAAGATTATATGGCAGTCAGAATAGCTCAGTACAAATGTTAATGATTTGTACGGTCTTGATTTCGAACCACTGCACTTCTTTTGATAGTAATGTGCTGGTCATATGTTCTTTGTTTTGCCCATGCCATGGCCACAAACAGTAGATCAGTAGCATTAGCCCACACCGACACAGGTAAACCCGTAATAAATTCACTCTACAGGTAATTCTGGGCAAAGAGTGAAATCACTTGTAAAGGAGTTGATTCAAGAAAATACATTTTTAATATTTTATATGGTATTTGAGTCAATATTAATAAATTTTTAAAAATGGGAATTGGATCAGAAAAATTTGAAGAGATTTTATATAAAATATTATGAGTTGAAAACAAATTGTTAACAAATAAAAGGTTCAATATTTTTAATAAAATAAGTGAAGAGTAATTTTGATTTATATTTCCAAACGTATTAATATAAAGTCAATTAGTTTTATAGGCTATTCAAGTAATTCTTCTAAACAAATGATTGAATAACTTAATTCTTTACGGGAATTTCTTAATGAATATCTTATTTTCTCTCAAAGTTTTGGGAATATGTTAAGCCATTAAAACTTTACAGAAAAAATTTCACACAATAATGAAATAAATGTTTTTTTTGTTAATTAATTAAAATACAGGTTCAAAATTAAAATTCAACACCAACTTGAAGAGCAGAGAAAAGGCTACTTTCAGACTGACACCTCTGGATGTGCTCTAATAACAGATAATGTTAAATAAAGTACTGCTAGAGTACTAGGTTATAGTAATAATTTAAAAGGTTGTCAAGTGTCAGCTTATATGAAAGAGGCCTAACAAGAATATGCGTTGATGACCGCTATTCTGGTATAACCACCATAAAGGGAAAGCAATAACAATTAAACCAATTACATGGGATGAGATTGGAATTACAAAATAGTGTGTGTATAGGGATTAAATTTTAAGTCTTGGGATGGGATTGAGGTTAAAAATTCTAGTGTTTCCTAATCACGTATATTAGTTATCAAATGTTTTGCTAATTATAACTAATCGATTATGTAAGCTCGCGGGCAATTGATATGATATATACATAAATCCACGCATTTCAGGGGTTGGAACTTTGAATCAACTTAAAAGGGTTTTGAAGTCTACCAACTATTATAACTCACTTACTATACAATAGCTATCAGAGTCTCACATTTAATGCATTTGATATAATTAATGCTAATTCTAATATAGAAATGCTTTTGAGATTTTAAATACACTCTTTCACTGTTGAAGTTTTTACAATCGCTTTTCAAACTTGAAATAAGTGTTAGATTGTATTGAAAATAGTTAATAAATAAAGTTTCAAATGTTTAATCACATTGTTTGTGTGGCACAAAAACTTTTATATTATTTATTTTTTTATTATCATTTTCTATTACAATAACAAAATCTTATTTCTAATAAAATCATATTTTAATACATTTATACAAAAAATGCCTCAATTTTTGACTTTTTTTGGCAAAAATTAAACAACGGTTCTAAATAGCATTTAATCATACAATCATTACCAATACTACCAATTAGAGTCATCGAAATGATCGTATTTTTGCCAATTTATTACATTTAAAACCTTATGTAATGTTTTAGTAGGCGATGAAGTACTTGTATTGATGTTAACATTTTCAGTACTGCTTTGAGATATAGATTGAGTATAACTATAGTTTTTTGGAGGAATATCTTTGTCTTCGTCGAGGTTTTGGTTTTCATCATAGTTTGCATAATACTGGTCTTCATCCGCATTATTGGAATCATTATCCTCATTATCATCAAATGGCTGTGAAATTTTTTGGTCACTCGGGATCTCTGTTGTTGACTCATATAATGGTTTTGTAGCAGATTCTGTCTGTAATCTTGAGCCAAATTTCGGAATTTGCATTTGAGTTATTTCTGGTGGTAATGTATGCGCACCTGATTTGAAATTTAAAACAATATTATCTTTTTTCAAGTTTCGTTTGGAGAAACACATAATTTTCTAAACCAATTTAGTAATCGTGTTAAATGTATTAGTCGTACCCGATTCCTAACTTCATAGCGAATGTGTTGTTCAGTTAAATATATTGGTTAGCAATCAATTCATTTAAAGATATTTTCTTCGGTTAAAGTTTGCATTTAATTAATTCAATTTAGTTATAATTTAGCTTAAAATTTAATACAAAAATTAGTACAAAATTTGTTTTAGTTTTAATAGTTAGTTAAGAATTGTTAACAAAGTTTATTTAGATTTTGTGTTAATTTAATTATTAGTTAATTAATTATGAAATAAGTATTTAATTATTGGAATATTTAAAGAAATTTAAATCTCAATTATTAATAAATAATATTTAAATAGATATGTATTTTGATAACGTACCCAACTTTGGTTTTGTATTATCACTGGATTCAGTTACCGCTGTTGGAAATGGAGTGACGGTATATGACGATAGAGACAACGGTTCTTTCGGTGATATTTCTTTAACATCTTTTTCATTAGATTCACTTGATTCTGGAGTGACGGGCAGTTCAATGGGCTTATATAATGTGGGAATTGTATTGACTGGTGTACTAATGGTAGCGCTATTTTGTGTCTGATAGGGTTGTATTTCGATGTGCTTTTGTTCGACATAATGCCTGTCTCGTGACTGAGTTCTTGGCCTGTATTCAGGCCTTTGTTCGAATTTTGGTGATTCACGATTACGTTGATCTCTATCATAATCAAATGGAGGTCTTCTGGGCTGAGCGGGTTGGCTGATCTGTGGCCGATCAGGTCTTAAAGGTTGATAAATTTGTGGCTTAATAGGTGTGAGGGGTTGTTCTGGAGGAAATTCATCATCCCTTTGAACTGGAAGCTCGTCATCATCTTCTGAACTTTGAACGTGTTTCTGTTCTACATGTTGACGATATGGCGGTGAAGGTTCTGGTGGTTTCACTGGTCTTAACTGAGGTGAAATGTCTTGTGGCGGAGGCATTACTTTGGTCATTAAAATAACTGGAGTTCTCACACCTTTATATTCCAAAGAGATGTTTATAAACAATATTAAGATTTTATTTATTTTACATCATATATGAATAGATTGGCTTTAAATCAGTCTTCAATTTAGATAATATTTACTAAACTGAATGAATATTATATATACTGTAATACTGAGCCAGTAGTGAAAACTATTAACAATCTAACAATTTTGTTCATTTGGGCTCACTTTGAAGTAATGAATAACATGAATAACACATACCTTTTTGTGGTTCATGTCCCCCAAAATAAGGCTTTACATCAAGTACTTTAGGATCTAAGCCTTGTGTTGGCCGCTGAGGTCGACTCCTATCTGGGGGACCTTTAGGGCCACCAAAACTTTGCTCATAAGGATCTTTAATAAAGCGATCGTCGCTTAGATTTTTATCGTCATAATCATCATCAATATGTTGTTGTTGTTGTTCAGGTCCGTAAGAGCGATCGTCACCTCTTTGATCAGATGGAAATCTTTTATCATCCTTCATAAAAATAGGGCCATTGGTTACATAAACTTTTGTGGGCCCTCTCACTCTTTTATCTCTATTATCGATATCTTGTTTGCCCTGATTTCTATTGAACAGTGGACTGTCTCTATTTGATGGTCCTTTAGTTTTTTGACCATCTTGTCTATCGGTAATAGATGTGTCATATCTTGATCTGTTGATTCCCACATCCTTTGGATCTCTGTCTTCAAATACTGGTTTATTGATCGGAATAATTCTGCGATGTTTTGGGTCTTCTTGTCTTCTCCTGAATTCATCCAAATCCTCTTCATTGTCGTCATCGAATAGAGGCGGTGGCCGTCCCTTAAAGAAGCCATCCATAGGTCTATTTCTAGGGCCTGTGATACAGATTTAAATAAAACCGAAATTAATATAAAAATCTTATAAATAATCTTTTATTATTCAGAATATATTGTTTAAGATTAGTTAAGACAGAGATGACAGACAGACAGACAGACTTATAATTTATTTATAAAAGATTTAGAACAATATACTGTGTGTAGAATTTCTATTGAAAGGTCTTTGTGGACTCGCGCCTGACACCAATTTATGATAAAATTATTTTTGAAAAATTACGGATAAATTAAATGGTTTTATTAGTGGGAATATAATTTGTACTCGACTTATATGCATCTATATATTTGACGAAACTTATTTTGTTTAAAGTTCTTATACCTGTATTTAAATATAAAATTATAGTATAAATCACTGTTTCTGTCAGTTTTCTTATAGTTTCAAACTTCAAACAGTTGCTATAGAAAGAAAATTTTTAAAAGTCCCATAAACTTTTTAAAATCGAGTTCAAACCTGGACATTTAGCATCCGAATACAGAATTTCAAAAACACATTTCTGAAAATCACTTTAAAAGGTATTTATTTAAACTGTAAGTAAATTATATAAGCATTTATTTTCCTAAATCATTATCACGAGTACCGAACACGTGCGTCATAAATAATTAATCAAAAAACTCTCTTAACTAATGATACTTAATGATAAACAGTATCACCATAAGAGCTCTATGAGCTTGAATGACAATTTCGAGGATCTCTGAACTTTGCAGTTCACACTTCAAGTGCTGTAAATCACTAAAAAGCCCAGCTCAAGCCCAGCTGCGCTTCAAACAAAGATTAAAAAATAAACTTTAAAACTAAAAAAAATAAATAATTTGGTACTTAAATTTAGATAAATCACTGCATTGAAATATTAAAAATATAATGAAAAACATTGCTTTGATGGCAAAAACAATTATTTTTAGTATAATTGAGCTTTAGTTTAGGTGAAATCGCGCTGGGCTTCCAGATGTGTGCTCTGAAAAAGCAGATTTTGTGGTCGATTCTGATCCCTACTTATTAAGTAAGCGCGAGGCTCTGTTCAAATATAACTTATATTAAAGTGTGCTAAATGTCTAACACATTGTTATGATATTTTAATTATAGGTTGATCTTTTAGGACACACTATAGTATTAATGAATAACGTATATAAGGGTAATGATGTCTATAAACTAAAAGAGCTAACAAAAGGGCAGTAATGCACAAATGAACGTCTTTTACCTTTTGTGGCTTCAATGAAACCAAAATTCATGGGCCGTTTTGAACCGCCTTTTAATCCGTCAATACGACGGTTAAGGTCATCAATATTAGGAACAGTTGGGCCTCTTTTGTCATCAAACAAAGGATTTCTGTCGGGAATATTTTGGTCTCGTCGAGCACTTCGATCATCATCTCTTCCATAATCCCTGTCATAAGGAGATGGTGGTGGTCGAGGAGGTGGTGGAGGCGGTGGTATTACTGGTAAAGATGGTCTTATTCTGTCTCTTTTGAAACTAGGATCTCTTGGATTGTTCTCATCTAAATTTCCTCTAAAATTTCTTTCAAAATTTCTATCGAATTGATTAGGATCTGAACCAACTCTAGAAGAACCACCTCTTTTAGGATTAGCTCCTCTGTAAGGAATTATATTGACAGGTATTTCTCCCCCTGAAGTTCCACCAAAATTAGTTCTGTCTCTATCACGCGTTATTGGTCGACCTCTTATGAGGTTTGGATTATCACTGCCTGGATTTGGATTACGAGGATCAGGTCCTCTACCAATGCTTGGAATATCTCTAATTATCGGAAGTGAAGGTTTTATGCGACCCGATGGGTCTGGTATTCGTGGACGAGGTGGTGGCTGTTCCCCAAAAGCATCTCTATTCGGATTATCTCTATCCAAATGGCTTCTGTTAGGATTATCTCTGATTCGTGTTCTATCCGGTGGTCTGATATCTTCCGGCTGTATTGGAATTATCGGAATATTGACAGGACTTATATGTTCGATGTTTGCAGAAGGAGTGACGCCTCCTTGTGAAGAGGGTTCAATAATGCGCACCGGATTTGAATCTATTTCAACGTTTGAAGGATTTTCATTAGAAGTTCCCGGTTCTGATGTCCTGATTCTTGCTCTAAATCCACTGTCATCTGCAGTGTATTCTACATGTCTGTATACGCCGTCGGGTCCCAAATAACCGTAACTTCCGGTCACTTTATCGCCATCACTCATCTCTTTTCTGTATTGTTCATTACCTTAATGTATAATTAGAAAACTTTTTATAGTCTTGAACTTATCTTTTGAAAGTTTGATATGAAAGCAAAAGTAAATTAAATGCTTATCAATTACCGCTATAATCACGTATTTCATAGCCAAAAGCGTAAGGCTGTGTTGGCCATTCCTGTTATAATAATTACTGCATTAGATCATTATCGCATGTTTTAATTGCAATCATTATTTATTTTGTTTCAAACAAATTATTCGTATAATTCTCTTAAACAAATATAGAGAATATGACCCGATTAGAAGAGACTGGATTTCTAGCCTAACATCTATTGAAATCAATTTTTTTGCATTATTTATAGTTATAGAGTGAAAGTAAAATTGAAAGTGAGACATAAAAAGCTGATTTTTTAAATTATTGTTTAAATAAATGCTTTTGGGCAAAAATAACTTATTTTAATAGTTTTTTAATTTAAAACAAGTTAACTGTTTAATGAAAAAATAGAAAATCTAAAAAATGGTAGCTTTAAATCTGGAAGAAAACACAGATAATAAACATAGTATTTATTTATAAAATTAGATTTTGTTACTTTTTGTTAACAACTAATATCAAGTAAATTAAACAGAAATTAAAAATTAAGATATAAAACGAAACTAAAATAGTTCTTACAATGTTTTTGCTATAATAAGAAATATCGAAATATAAATTGAGAAGCACAAAAAAAATTCACCGGAAAACTTAAAAATTAGATACAATTAAATTTTGAAAAAGTTAGGATTCAAAACATTTTAAGAGCTTTTTAAGAGCTGATTGTTAACCATAAAAACTATTGTCGGAATCATTATTATGTTTAACGATTGTATCAAAGCATCGAAAAAATAATATTTATAGTTATAGAAATCGTAAAATAAAAAGCTAAATAAAAAAGTAATTACACTATATTTAAACTTCCAATGGTTCTCATAATTAAAATCAAAGAAGAGATCGAAAAGCATAACATTTTAATCATATAAATAGTTCTTAATTTTAAAATTAAAAGTTTGCTTCAGTGAAATCCTTAACAAACTTAAAACTAAATTACCGTATTATATATCAAATTAAAAGTTTAATAGTTATAACTTTTAATAATCCAATGAAACATTTGTGAAATCCAAAAACAAAATATAAATAATATTATTACTTTTCGGAAAACTCTACAAAAGAATATTAATTACCTCTTTAAACCATTCGTCGTCATTTCGATTTGCAGGCTGTCCAGCGGCCCAATAAACCGATAATCCTATGCAAAAAATATAATTAATAAATAAGTTCATCTCCCGATATGCGTCACATTCGGCAACACTGAAACGACGGACTCTCCATTTCGAAACATTAACTTCAAAGTCTCTTTAAAATAAAAGTTGGCCAAATGGTTGGGGCGTCTTTATATATGATGAATTTTAATGAGTAAGCCCTGCTCTTCCTGTGTATATAAACTATTCGACTGGTCCAATAGCCGGTATTAATTAATGGGTTGATTTTCTATTGTTTTGAAAATAGGATTTATATTTGTCATAGAGATGATATATATTAATTTTAAGTTCCGTATTGTGACTGTTACAAACATTTCTGTAAATTCATTAAAATTTTTAAAACTTCTAAATTAGAAATAAATATTTGAATTATTTATAATGTTTATTATTTCAAGAACTATTGTCATGGAAAAGGTTATTGATTTTTATTGTTTAAATCTAATATGATTTTCCAATATAAGTTACAGGTTTACATACTTCATAAGTATTGAGATTATTTTTAGTTAAATCTTAGTTTTAATGCTGAAAACTGCTGAAAAATATATTTTTCTATTTGGAAAAAACTTTAAATCAATATTATTTCAAAAATTCTCATTAAATTTTTCTGTATGAATTTACCTTTACAGATAATAAGCTTGTGAAAAAAGATTCAAGCCACCTTGCGAAATTTTTTTTTGTAAACTTTAGTTTATGCAAAAATGTTTTCATCAAATTATATCAATGTTTATATGGATAGAATAGCTAAAACCTCTGTAGAAAATTTTTCTAAGACTGTATACTTGTAATTTTTGCAGATAAATAAAATAATAATATATGTTTATTATTATTATTCAGTAAAGAGTATAAGCAAACCTATCTAAAGATCGAATTTATTCAGAAAAGCTAAAGCTCAAGCTTTTATATCAGAAGCTAAAGCTAGAACTCGAATATTAAATCTCAAATACTAACTAACAAATCATACCTATCCACAGCTTATATAAACCCATGTATTCCCCATAAATATAATCAGTCGTTAAGTGAGAGCCATAGAGCTCATGTCAGGCCTGATAACCATATATTTAATAAAAAGGTTTATATTATTTAAATAGTATTTAATTAAGAATTGCCTAAAGAGCTGCTAAGGGTACTATACTCTACCATTTTCAAAGCTATCTTTATTCTGACAATATTAGCATAAAAATACATGGACTCATATCATT
>JAUJYT010001570.1:0-11144 GCA_033996565.1 Nanhermannia nana
AAAATAGTATCGGACCATAAAAGGAAATTCTGCCGGGATATTTTGATTTTGTTCAGTTGACATGGGAACCGACAATTATGTTTCTAAATCAATCATTTCAAAAACACCGCGCCTACTTCTTTCCAGTTATTTACGCGCTCATATTCTGTAAGCATTACATTGTGCGGCGATGTAAATAACAGTTTGCGACCATTAAAACGGGTAAAGTTTTTGGTACGGTCGTCTATCATGATATCGGTATTCACAATTTTATGTCCGCAAAACATAATATTGGTCCATGATATAAACGGGAAGTAGTCGGCAAGCCAGGCTTGCTTGTCTTCTAACGAGTTTGGGAACTCCGTTGCTGCAGATACAATAAATACATCATACTTTTTATTCAACTCTGCTAAAACTTCCTGGCTATCGGGGATCACTTTCAGATCCCTGAAAAATCCTTTACGGTTAATGTATTGGCGCAGGGTATGGTCAAGCTCGGGCGGCAACAATTCTCTGAACTCCTTGCCGTGCATTTGATCAAGAGTATAATTAAAGCCATGTTCCTGTTGATAAATGGTGATGAATTTGTCAATCGGATCGGCAATAACCTCATCCATATCAATAGCGATAGTCTGTTTATTCATATGTGTAAAGGTCAGGCATTTGAGGCATAAAAGCCTTTTCAATTTTGATTTTTTTATGGAAAAATAGTATCAGAAAACAGTTGAGTTTTATAATCTCAAAATTTCGAGATCAGTGACTAATTTTTTTTATCCCGATTTCAATTATCTTTTAGCACTTTTTATGCTCTCGATTTTGAACCGAATCACTACCATTAACACTATTCTGACACATATTAGTGATTGGATTAGTTTTCAATTCGATCGGATAGAAATGCGAATAATTTAGAAAAAAGGTTTACACCTAAATGTAGTGGAAGTTTAAATGAAGAAAATTTATAATACATAATGAAAATTACTATTTAAATAGTTTGGTAACTTCTTTACACTTTCATATTTAACAGTTAACAATTCATGTTTCCCTTCAGCACTTTCAATATGATAACGTTTAGAAATATCTGTATATCGACCATATTTAATAAGTTCATATTAAGTTTGTGTTGTGAAGTAACACATTTCATTTCGTTTACAGACAATGAATGCATAATAATTGAAATGTTGCATAAATTATAAGCTGATAGCAAAAGGAGTAGAAGAAGAAATTATTTTGTAAATGTTAGTGGGAGTCAGAGTTAAGTCAGCGTTGCTATAATTGCTAATGAATACAAAATCTTATAAACTATATTAACCTTTGGCTTATACTTGTTTTCTGGAATACATTTAGAATTTTTGGCAAAATGTTAAATAAATGAAAGAATCGATTATTTAGTCATTACAGTAATATACAGCAGAGATTACTATTACTTAACACATTATTATGTTAAGTACTGGTTAAGTATAATAATGAGATATAAAATACAGTATAAAAATCTAAAAAATGAAGTTAAAACTTATGAGAGAGTGTGGTCAGGGGTTAATGCGACCCACATGTAAACCAATGTAAAGGTAGACTGATTTATGAAAATATAGTGAAATAACGCAATTTAAATAAGATAACCGACAAATAATTCACTCAATTGGATGACAAAACGCAAGTTATATAAAAGTTTTGCTTTCCCTTCAATTTATGAATCTTTAAAACTTTTGTGAACTTTCTTCACAATCACACTCTCTTTAATCTCTTTATCAAACACTTGTTATGAAATATTTTTTCTCAATTTGAGATTCTATTGTTCTTAAGCTTGAATTACAGAGTCATATAAATTTAGTTTTACTAAATAACTCAATTCCAGTCACATAGTTTTGCGTTCAATTGTGTAATTGTTCTCAACAATAATACTTAATGTGCGCAACATTAGAAACATAACTAAAGTTATCAAACTTTATATCAGACAATCACTAATTGAACTCATTTTATATTTGAGTTCATTTACATTTAATTGAATCGATTCATAACTCAAATAATTGTCAATACATTGTTAAGAAGAGATGAGACTATTTATGTAAAGAGAACGCGTGCTATACATACATACCTTCATCAGTGCAAACATGTCATAAATTAAAGCTATTCTGAGTCTTATTTAAATATGAAAGCAATAAATAATTTTATGTTTTATATGTAATCGAAAGTTAACTAAAGAAAAAACTACAAAAAGACTTCTATTGATTATTGTGCTGAAGTTTAAATAGTTTTAAAAAAGTTTAATCAATAGAAAAACTATTGCATAACAACAATAAGCTATAGAGCGCGCCATCCATTGCAC
The DNA here is from genome assembly GCA_033996565.1 of Nanhermannia nana. NCBI lineage: Eukaryota > Metazoa > Arthropoda > Arachnida > Sarcoptiformes > Nanhermanniidae > Nanhermannia > Nanhermannia nana. The sequence continues at coordinate 2,303 of JAUJYT010001570.1, forward strand.
CATTCAATTGATAAACAGTTTATATCATATGTAATAGAAATACAGATTATGTTTGTCAATGTGTTTCAAAAAACACCGAAAAAAATCTCAATATTTTTGGTTAGACTTTAATCTAAACTAAATTTAAAAATAAATTTAAATTTAGAATTAATACAAATCTATGCAATCATTGACTCAATGATTGTTTTATTAATTTTGAAGACAACAATTTCATATAATTTGCCTTAAATTTAATAAATAATTAAAAGGAAAAAAACATTTATATTAATAATAATAATAATTGAATTAATATTAATAATAAGTGTAATATACATAGAATTGAATTGAATGGAAGGCCATAAAGAGCACCACATCTATCATGGAATAGACATATCGAAAGTGAACATTAGTTCACTTCCAGAGGGCGAAAGAGAACACATTCTTCTACATGAGAAACACCGCGGACACGAAGGAATGCACGCAATCATGCTTTTGATATTGATATGCGCTATAATTGTGGCACAAATTGGTTTAATATATTGGAGAAAAAAGAGCTTTAAGTCGTATCAGAACTTCTCAATGGTGTGCATGTGGTTTATGCTGTTCGGACTCTCACTCTATAACCATTGGTTCAGATTTGTGGCCATTTGGTTGGCCATCACTCTCATCACTAGCGCTCTCATAAGCAAACCGTTAATTAATAAGAACTTAAGCGCCGGTTCTATACCAAGACTTATATATAAGTGGTTCTACTTTCTGTACTCCTTCTCATCCATCGTTGCCGTCACGGGTTATATGACGGTAATGGCCACTCTTTTGGGTATTAATATACTGTTCGGACTTAAGCCTAATGTTCCGCTCGATTTCGGGTTTTTATTACTCTTTTATGGTATTTATTATGGAGTTCTTACCAGAGATTTTACAGACTTTTTAGTGGACTTATTGGCCGCTAATATAGGATATTATTCGCCCTCTTCTTCACTGCCGAGCAAACAGTTAAAGTCATCCATTTGTGCGATTTGCGGCCGAACGCACACCGATGTCGACGACGAGAAGACGTACACTTTGACGTGCGGTCACACGTATCACGAGTACTGCATCTACGGGTGGTGTTTGGTGGGCAAGAAGCAGGTCTGTCCCTTCTGCAGAGAGAAAGTGGATCTCAACAAATTGTTCGCTTCTCTGCCCTTTCAAAAGCCGCATTATCTTTACGGAAATTTACTTGACTTTATCCGTTATCTGATTGCTTGGCAGCCAATCATCATATTTGCGGTGCAATGTATTAATTATGTACTCGGATTAGAATAACGTTTACTTTTGTTTAATTAATTCAATTTATAGCTCATATTTCTAATTAAAACGTTAATAAGTTTAATATTTAATTGAAATGACGTCCCGTTTATTATTTAAATAATAGCATTGTTTGGTAATAATGAAGAACTCGACCAAAAGTTTTGTTAATTTTTCAGTTCAATTATGGTTTGTTTCAAAGTTGGAATTAAATATAATATATTTTTGTTTTGATTCAAGTTGTTTTTTATTATTTATAACTATCGCTTCATTTAACAGACAATTAAATAATTTTTGTTAATTAAGTTATTTTTTGTATTCAACTTTTTTATTATCGGTATTTTTCTCTGCAAACCATTTAAACATTAAAAATCTTTTCAAACACTTGTTTTACTTTTAATTATTATTCTCAGCCGTCGTATAATAATATTTATATCAAAGCAAACAAATTCATTACAAAAACGCATTGAAAAAGTATAGAAAAAATTTACTTAAAAATTGTTTAAAATACAATTTAAATAAAAAGCTGAAGAGATGGCGAACCGGACCATAAAAGACGCGAAAACAATTCACGGGACAAACCCTCAGTACTTAATGGAGAAAATAATTCGGACCCGAATTTATGAGAGCAGGTTCTGGAAAGAGGACTGCTTTGCGCTCTCAGGTCTGTCTCAAGTCTCCAACCATTACAACCATTACATTGATTATCAGTTTTTCATTTATTAAACTATGTTTTCATTGATTTTCAGCCGAACTAATGGTTGACAAAGGGATGGAATTGCGATATATCGGAGGCATATATGGCGGGAACATAAAGCCCACCCCTTTCTTATGTCTTGTCCTCAAATTACTGCAAATACAACCCGACAAAGACATTGTCATTGAATTCATACGACAGGAAGACTTTAAGTTTGTGCTCATTATAGACATTGATTTGAATTAGTTTTAATTGATTTGATTCCTAATTAGATATATCAGAGCTTTGGGTGCTTACTATTTACGATTAATCGGAACTTCTTTAGAGGTCTACAAGTATTTGGAACCGCTCTATAATGACTTCAGGAAATTGAGACGAATGGGCAAAATGGGCAGTAAGTCAGCAAAGCGTTCACTTTATTTATTTTATTATTTAAATTAACTTTCTTTTGCTCACAACAAAGCCTTTGATGTGATACATATGGATGAATTCATTGACATATTGTTAAGAGAGGACCGAGTTTTTGATGTAATTCTTCCGCGAATATTAAAACGTAGAGTTCACGAAGAAAATGGAGAACTCGGACCTCGAGTTAGTGTTCTGGACGATGACTTAGAGGCTGAGGTCGAGTCAGATGAGGAGCCAATCGATGTAAGATTTGTTTATTCATTAAATACTACATTTATTTTAATTTTCAAAAAGATAACATTTAATTCAAACTTTAATGTAATATTTGTTTAAAGGAATCCTATGATAAAGCGCTCAGATCTGAAACTCGAAGACATAGAGATAGAACGGACTCGAAAAGGCACAGAAGTAGATCTCCTCGAAGAGAAAGAAGTCGATCGCCTTATAGTAAATCCAGAAAATCAAGGTCTCGGTCGAGAGAAAGAGACCGTTCGAGAGATAGACGCGATTCTAGAAAGCGCTCCAAATCACCAAAACGTGAGAAAAGCAAAAGAGAGAAAAGAGATCGAAAAGAAAAAGACAGTAAAGATGTGAAACTCGATGAAATAGCAGAAGCGAATGCATTGCGAGCAAAACTTGGTCTCAAACCATTGAAACCTTAATAAACATGTTTTCGTGATTATTGATTTGTAAAAAAATTTTAAGATTTATTGATTTTTTGTAATGAAAACTTAGACGAAAAATGCTAATCAAGTCATTTTTGACTGTTGTCATTATCTGTTTGAGTTTGAAGTGGTGAAGAAGACTCAGAATTGTTGCCTATGTTCGCAATGTCTCCGCTGTCCAACTGCTTCAAAAGTCTGAAAAGAGCGGCCGCTTCTCTGATTCGACTGAATTCTATACAAAACGCTTGAACTTCTATAAAAACATCCTATAATCCAGAAAATGCACATAATTTTTATAAGTTTTTAATTTTTAATTTAATTATTAATAATAAACATTGAATTACCTGAACATTAATTATCTTATTTCTGATGAGAGATTGCAAGAAAACACAGACCAGTCTGACGAGTCTGTTCTGCATATATCTATCTTTAATGGTTTCACAGGTTTGAATGCAATTAGAAATATAGAGATGCATGAACTCTGTGGGCAGATCCACGGCTGTGGTCAACCGGTTCACCACTTCCATAGAGTGGACTGACATTTCCATATTCACCAAAACTGACAAATACTCTGATATCTGACTCGATTGCATCAATATTAGCAACACTTCGATTGCAATCAAAGGGTTGTTCTCCACCAGTTCAGGCAATTTGGCCGGAGTCAGGCCTATGTGGTAAGTGAGCTTTGGGTCCGATTCTAATTCCTGCAAAAGTTGTTGTTGTTGTGCAATCGAAAGCGAACCTTTGAATGCTTTGCTCATCAATCGTTTTGCTTCAACCCCTACTGTATTGCTTATACACATCGATGAATCCCATGACAGCTTCAAGTCATTCAAATCTGACGGAAAAATCCATACAAACTGAAACAGAAGATTAGATCATTCATCAGGTGTTGTATAAGTTTACGAGCTATTATTTGCATTTTTTAATTGCAGAAAATGTTTATTAAACCTATAATCAAATAGTTCTAAACTAATTGTTATAAACAATTAAATACTTTATTAACTTTAAAATAATGAGAAAAATTGTCAAATAGACAAAAATTTGCTTATAATTACTTCGTCTTGACTCGTATGAAGTGGTGGTGGAATTCTAACCATATCAGGCTTGAAAACTTGCTCTGATTTAGGATTATATCCACAAAAAAGACTCTCCAATAGTTTGCGTTTAGATTCGTTCTCATCTTCGATCGTAAGACCACTAAAAATAAGTAAAGTATGCATTGTTTTGAAACAATTCTAATTTTATGAATACAACAAAGATCTGTCACTTACTGTCTGTTATCGGGATCTGATATAATGGTAGGAACACCTGCTTTACTGGTGAACGGAAGTTCTGATTGACGTTCTGCTAATGACACTAATATACCGCTTATATCAAAGTTCTGTTTAATAATACATAAAATTATTTAAAAATTATTAGAACTTTATTGAGAGACTAAATGACTCACTTTATCGCTTGGAATCTCTGTGTTTATCACTTGTTTAGGCGTTTGTTTAATAAGCTGTTAATAACATTTGAAATGAATTTAATTATTAAAAACATTATAAACACATTATAAAGACTTAAATGACAACTCACTTCTTGACGTAATGAAGGATTGGTGATTAACTGAGCGATAAAATACTTTTCTCTGTGCGAGAGTTTGGGCAAAGAGATGGACATAGAGTTGGAGTCCTGTTTCGATTTTCCGCTCACTTTCACCTCTTTTGAGGTGTGCTTTCATTCAAATAAGTTATCAATTAATTAATGAATCAATAAATACAAGACTTAAGACTTACTAATATCTGAACGAAGACAGTGACAAACGGATTGTTGAGAATGTGTTCATTCCTATAGAGCTCGTAGAGAAGGAACAAAGCGCTCAACTTCTGCGTGTGCACTGGTATGAGGTCGTGATGTTGTAATAGTGTTGTCAACGATAAGCCTATACTGAATGCATCACATTTTGATAGTAAAGACTGAAATGTCTGACCAATGGTTTCAAACGTGGAGTGATTTGTGACGTCTTCGCTCAACACACTGAAGATCAGATTCAATGAAGAATACAATCAACATTACATTTCATTTTATATATTATTTATTTATACTATTAATACACACCTCAACAGTGATGTCAGATCTTTTGGCGTTAATGACATCTGTCTTTGATTACGTCCTTAATTATCACAAATATTTATTCATTTAATAAATTGTCTAATTTATTATTAATATAACAAATATTTTACTTTCATTTGAGAGATATTTAAGATAATCCAATAATTACGTCAAATAAAAAGTTATACAAATCATCTCAAAAGTGGCGCAATATTTAAAATAATTTTTTATATTTACAGTATTTCATGTTTAAAGTAAATACAGTAATAATTAAAGTTCTAATAAATTATTAATACTTTAAAAACAACTGAAATCTTTTAAATGAATTCAATTTTTAAATAATTACATTAACTTCACATTAATTATGCAATAAATGAGTCAATAAGTCAGTGGTTTTGATTAAATTTATTTTATGAAAGTTGAAAATAGAAAACTTTTAAATTAAAATGTATTTGAAAAATGTTTTTGCTTTGAAGATGCAATAAAACAGAATTATTTTCATTCAATTATACGTCAAATTTCTCAATACAAAACTCGATTCCTTGCTCTTCATATTCTTTTCTAGTAATACAAAGTTTATTCAAAATGTCTGTGTTTTGCGCCACACTTTTCCCCGATTCCCAGACATATGATATTGGATTTGAGGGTATCTTTACGTCGACGTCATATAAATGTGAAGCCATTGAACGGATGTCATTATAAGCTCTTTCTTTGATTCCCGGAAAGCACGCGTTTCCACCTGTAATGAAACATACGTTAGAAATTAGAATCAGTACTCACTCAATAACTTGTGTTTGTGTTTATAACCTATTAAAACAATATTTTCATATAAATGCGGCTGAAACTCTTCAGAGCAGCTGTTTATTGAGTCGACGATTGTATGCGAAACACCGATTTGATCGATGCCGACATCGCTCGGATAAAAGAGAGCCTCAGGAACTTGAAATCGTTCGTTATTCATACGAATGACCTGATGTTCGCCCAATCCTGTGGTGTTATTGGGGTCTCGAATATATCCCCTTTTGATTACTGTATAATCAGGTAATACATAATCGCGACTCAAAGGGTTTTTTCTGGTTTTTGCGATTTCCATATCTTTCCAAAACTGTGTGGAGACATAACAACAGTCCTCTTTCATTTGGTTCACGACATATGTCTCGTCCATTACATTGATTTGTCGGTAAGATATTATATCTTTGAGATGATTAGTCAGCGCTTTGCCGCCGATATCTATCCTTTTAATCGATTTTTTAACTTTTTTCTCCTTAACAAACGGCACCACATGTGTGAACGAATAGCCCGAGTCGACGACAACACAACACAGAGCACTACTATTTTGAGCCCTATATTTATGACAAGCCAATTGTGGGCCACTTGTTCGCAGAAGACCCGCGAACCCATACTCTTCATAAAGTATTTCAGTCATGTTTTCCTGAATTGGCTTAAAGTTAAGGCAGGGCTCAGTCATGATAAGTGTGGTGTCATTGAAGTCTACTTTGAGTTTGGTTTTGAAGATATAATCCCAGATCTGTCTCTGAAGATCCCAATTAATGAGAAATCCCTTTTGAAAGGGAATCATATAAAACATTCCCGAATAGTCCTTACACTCTTCCATCTGATCGCCAATGAATGGACGCCTTCTCTCGCTCTTTACTTTTGTGATGCAGTTCGGGATTATTCTAAACATTAAACAATCAAAACATTGAAAACAATTATAGATTAATATAAACACAAATTAATAAGAAAACAATTATTAAAACAAACTTTGGTTCGGAATCGTTTGCAAAACCGATTTTAATAGTGTGCGCGCCGTTGTCCACAACCAATACGTTTGACATCTTTTCCACTTTTGTTTCTATTAATTATAATTTCTTATTATTAATTAATTAAAAATAAAACAAAATATCAATTCAAATACTTATTGATATGTAAATAATGGATAAGTGATCTCTATTAGAGTCACAATCAATACAATTATTGTTTTCTCAGTCAATGTCTAAACTTGTGCTCAAATTCAAAGCGTAAACATTTGGCTCTTTTTCACAATTGAATCACATATACAGTAAAACACATTTATTATTGTTATTCAATTAATTAAAATAATATTTTCGTAAAAAACACTATATTTTCAATTGAATAATGAATTTTATTTTTATTATTAATTATAAATATAAATAATAATTATTGAAAATTAGCTGTAAATGAGATTAAATTCAGATTAAGTTGCACTCAATGTAAAGTTAGAGGAGTGTTGTCTCGCATGCAGTGTTCAAAACAGAACTATTATATTAAATACTTTCTCACTATTTTTGTTGAAAAACTTGATTAGTTTTTAGTAAAATATTAGAACAAAATTTTTTATGAGACCTAAATATATGTTTGATTTTGTTATTATTTAATAGTTTTATAAACAAACAAAAGGCACGTGTTTTGAATATTTTGGTTATGAATTATAATAATGTTTCGAATAAATAATTGATTACTTCGCCAGATATTTATTAATAACAATAGTGTTAAACATAATAAATATGACCAAAAGTTTTTGGTTATCAATAGTGAAACACATCTTACGAATAAATACTTCTTCAATACCAATACGAGTCCTATAATAAGAACTTTAAAACTAATTATTTGAAAAGTTTTACCCCTTTTTATTGAAAAGGTATTGATTTGTTGATTAATTTAGTTTTTAAAGAAGACTGAATGAGGATTACAAAACTCGCGTTGCATTTAAATAATAGTCTTTAAATTTATTTAATTTAAGATATAAAACAAATATGAGGTACATTACAATTGAATAAAAGAATATATTTTATAATTTTGTAAAATAGAAATAAATTGAAACTAAACAGAATGGCATTCGAAACGAATAACAAAACTATATACTCGTTTTGTTACGCAACACGAGTTAAAAACGCATAGTATCAAAAAAAGATTTTTCAATTAGTCCATGGGAAGGTATGAAAATTCGTGTCAGTAAGTTTTCTTGTCAGCAAACTTTCTATCAGCAAATCGTTCCGTTTAATTATAAGTTTTATAATGAATGCATAAATATTGCCCAAAAGATATAAATGAAAGCTAATATTTACGATCCCCACCCATATGATCTATTATAAATATATTAATTAAAACATTACTTATAAATACTTGAAAACGTGTTATTTTGTTTATTTTTTTAGCGCTATTAATTATTAATAATGTCTTTAGAAAGCCTCTCATTTATTTGCAATAATTATAATCTTTTAAGGCATAAATATAATCAATTATTAAAAAATACTTTATTTTAAAATAAAACTGATTTAATTGAAAATAATATTAGCAAAATGTTTGAAATTTCTAATTTATTCTGTATCAGTTGTGTTAATAATTATAATAGAGTTTAAAATGTGTTTATTTTTTCAATATTTATGTAAACATTTTTAAACTTTTATTATAATCGCAAATAAATCTTTATTCCCAAAAGAATTACTCTTTAGCTTTGATCAAAAATGAGCGCTTATAGATTTGTTCTGTCTGTCCGTCCGTCCGTTGGTGAATAGATCTCGAAAACGGTAAGAGCTATCAAAAAATCAGCGTTCCCTGAGAACTGATAAAATGACGACAAAAGTCTGTGTCCAATGACCAGTGGCCAAGTTACCTCAGGAAAACTACCGATACTAATGCTTTACTATGTGATCGCGCTTTGTAAACTGTCATAGACTGTATA